>JAHXMU010000099.1:3482306-3545920 GCA_019455685.1 Philornis downsi | reverse complement strand
CTTATCGTTCAAAACTTCTTGCGGGAATAGAACCGTTAACTTTTTTTTAGAACACATGCACTGATTAGTGAAGAATACTAGTCAGTTTGGTTTCAGTTTGTAATCTATTAACATGGAGTGGGGCGTTAAAGAGAATCGAGTCGGCGTAATAGCGTTGCATAAGTGCGGAAAGTGTGCTGGCCAAATTTTCGAGTTGCTAAAACTACTCGGAATATCAAGAATGTTCGTTTATCGTGGTATTGCTCGCTTCGGCGAATTGTCTGGAGTAGAAGACAGGCCAAAAAGTGGTCGTCCCCGTGTTGTCCGTACGAGTGCGGTAGTAAAGGCAGTGCGTGAAAGAATTCGGAGAAATCCCCTTAGAAAGCAGAAAATCATGTCCAAGGATTTGGATATATCAACCAGATCCATGTCTAGGCTGATTCGGGATGATCTGCATATGAAAGCCTATCGTCGGTCCACGGGGCATCTTCTAACTCCTCAGCTAAAAAAAAATTAGGCTGGAAAGATGCAAGCGACTTTTGCAGTGGCACGCGGACAATGGCCATGAAAACATTCTGTTTACGGATGAGAAAATTTTTACCGTGGAAGAAGTTTTCAACAAACAAAATGACAAGATTTATGCCACTTCATCTAAGGAAGCGAAAAAAGTTGTTCCAAGGGTTCAACGTGGCCATCATCCCTCTTTCGTAATGGTTTGGTGGGGGGTCTCCCACCATGGTGTCACATCCCTCCATTTCTGTGAAAACTGGTGCAAAGGTTTACCAAAAAGATGTGTTAGAGGGTGTTGTGAAGGGTTTGACCAATACCTTTTCAATGGACGTAGATGGATCTTCCAACAGGACTCTGCTCCTGCTCACAAAGCTAAAACCACGCAGGAGTGGCTCAGAGTCAATATTCCTGGTTTTATAGCAGCAGAAGATTGGCCATCAGGGAGTCCAGATCTCAATCCACTGGATTATGCTTTGTGGTCAGAATTGGAGAATATGGATTGCAAGACTCCCCACAGAAATTTGGGAAGCCTTAAAACAGCATTAACCAGAGCAGCGTCCTCGATCTCTATGGAAATCGTACGTGCGGCTATAGCCCAATGGCCACACCGTTTAAAAGCTTGTGTTAAAGCAAAAGGCGGCCATTTCGAGTGAATACAATTTTTTTTAATAATTGGTTTTTTTTTATCGCGTTTTATATTTGTAACAGAACATATGGCAGGACTATGTATATGTATGTATGTACCTAAAGTTTTAGGTGAGAAATTTCTCCAAATGAAGGTAAATCTTTTATCCGAAAGATTTTTGTGAAATCATTTTCTGTTACAAAATTATTCTTTGAAGTGCTTGAAATAATAAAATGAATCTGTGATATAGTTTTTATATTTATGAAAAAATAGCAATGAGGCTCCTTTAGGTATAGAAAGTGATTGTTTTTATCTACAAATCTGTCTCCATCCATCCATTAGATCGACTTGAATTTAATCGTATTGTTGTATTTATGGGAATTTCCGTTTGTGTCTAATGTTCACTTCACAATTTCGTGTCATATTTCACAGCTTATAAAGTCTGTGTTGTAACTTAAGCGACATTTCGGAGTTGCATGTATTTCGCAATTTAGAGCACGTTTCCGTAATACCGAATTTTTTAAAAACACTTAGCACCTCAAAATGAAGGACTGAACTTTTTATCGTGAGCACAGATATGAAAGGTGTCTCAATAGTAGCATCTTTTCCATATTTTATCATATTTGCATTACCTTCTATATATACATAAAGCGGTTCATCCGATTGCAAAGAAACTTTGATATGTCGCTATTTACACCTCAAGGATGGTGTTTGGTATGACACAATTAAAACACATATAACGTAACGTATATGTCATACAAGTTATATGCAGACAACAAGCAGGGATTTTGAGTTCCCACGAATATTTGTATATTGAGATGTTTTCACTACAATTTAAATATTATATGTTTACAATGAGAGTAAGAGGAATTAATTTTAACTTGAGCATTCCAAGCTTTCTTAATGTTTTGTCTAATGTTTAGTTATTTAGAATATATGAGAAAATATTTGCCATGGCAAACTTTATTTTAATACAAAGGATTTTAATTAAATATAAAATATCTATTTTACATTTCATAATTTTTCAATAACTAACATTTTTATCACATGACTTTTCGAAATCTTGTTTTCAATTTTTTTTAATTTTATTAAATTGTATTATTTTCCACTTTTAATTTTATTTGCTTTCACCACACAACAAAGGAATTTCTTTTACCTCATTGCTTCGTATCATGTTTATTATCGTTGACTTGGCCCCCAAAGCATCCCCTGCCACCATTGCGCCTATATTTTATTTATATTTCTAATGATTTTGTTGCCTACATTTAGGCTGAGATATCTTTTGAGAGATTATTGTAGTTCTATGGCATTAGTAGATGATACAAGTGTACCTGTGTGTGTGCATGTGTGTGTGTGAAAAAGAAATAAGTTAAAGTGAAGAAAAATATGAAATATACGAAGGATGAACAAATAAAGAGAAGTACAAAAACAGCAGTATTATTGAAGGTGAATTATATTAACATTGGCAATGCTTTTTCGTACATTTGCCTCAAACGCCGCTCTCTCCATGCCTACGGCGGTCGGTTGTCGGTTAACGCCATCGTCACCCCGTTCGTCTGACAACTAATGCAAAAATATCGCACAAGAACAAGAAAAATTTTAAAAAATGTGTAACAGCGACCAAACGTAATAATGAGACTTTTGACTTTGTGTCAGCCAAGTGACCGGAAATCGATACAAAATCGCAAATCAATCAATAGCAACCCCTTCAAAAATCGTTAAAATTAAATGTTTATCTTATTATTTTTTCGTCTCTCTCTCTCCCTCTCTCTCCGCCTCACCTATTCAGCAGTGTTAATAAAAGAATAATTTGATGTTTTCGAATAATTTGATGATCTATTTATGATTATAAAATAAAACTAAGAAGAAAATAAAATAAGAAATTTGAGGAGAAAAATAATAAATATCAAAGCTTATAAAACGTCTCTCCCCCCCCCTTATTTGCCGCCGGAAGGAAGCGAGTGTTATTAGGATTAAAAAATCATCAACCCGAAGTGCGAAGCAACATAAAAAACTACTTGGACAACATGTATCGGTAAATATCACAATTGACAGCTCGCAACAATTTTTCAAATATAGTTTTTAATTTTGTGTAATTTGAAAAGAATTTTTGGTTATTTTATTTTATATGAACGGAATGTTTTCAGTTTTGTATAAATTTAACTGATTTTTGTATACTGTTACGAAAGTAATGCGAATTTTAAAATAATTGTTAATGTTTTTTCAAACCTTATTTGGTTATTTTTAAAGTGGTTTTCATTTGAAGCAATGCTTAAAGTTTTTTACAATCTCTACAACAATTCATATAGCGCTTTCAATCGCTTCGAAACGGGTGGCCCAAAGTGGCAATTTTATTTTTGGGAGGGAAGTCACAAATTGGGTTCAAGTTCTGTGTTTTATGTTCATTTATTGTAAAAGCCGGCACAAAATGTTGATTTATCTTATTTTTCTAGTAAAAAAACCTTTTTTTATTTTTTTAATAACCTACAAATTTATGTGAATTGTGAATGGACCGCATAAAAGAATCAAATTTCCTTGCATTTCACGAATATCTTATCACATTCAGTGAGCTTGTTGGGATACCTACTGATCTAATGGGAGTTCCGAAAGTCTGTTTAGGATTTCAAAGGGAAATAGTTGAAGGATCCGTATGTCATTCCATTAGCAACAAAGTAGGCCATTGTTTGTGTATGTACAACCTGTCGATTACGGCAAACATTATAGTTATGCTAATGGAAATATGTTTTAAAATTAGGGTGTAATTTTGCTTTCAAATGGAACTCATTAGGTCACTACGTCATCCTTTTGAAACCGATTGTCTGCGGGACCAACGACACCAAATTGTGAAAACGAAGAATTATTTTCACTTTGTAAGAAGAACGGTTGAATTATATTTCTCGGGAAAATAGATCACGCCAAGCTGATTATTAACAAAATCACCAATACGAAATTGTGGACACATCTAAAATTGTGTAAACGGACATTCATTGAGTTCTCGTCGTCCTATTTCAATTCATGCACGGGTACCAATTGGTTCTTAAAGACTCCTAACTCAGGAACTTTACGCAAGATCTGTTTATGATCTGTGGAAAATAAATGAATTCATGTAATCGACTTTATAAACACCGTTATCAGTGGAGCAGACTCGCAAATCTAGGCAGCGAGCTTCAGTCCAGAATTAAAAGTTGTCTAAAAGTTCTAAATTTTTGTGTGGCCGCGATAGTTAAAATTTATGAAATTTCTCCATGAGCATTTTAGTCTTAAAATAGGGTTTGAACATAAATTTCTAAACATGGCATCTGTGCAATTTTTTCTATTATAAAAATTAACCTCTTTTTCACAATTAGATTAAACAGTGGCATACGAAAGTACCAAATGTTTTCTGAACAAATGTGGCGGCCTCTAAGAGAATGCTACATATTATCTTTCTGCTACAGCCTCCATTTATTTACTGTCACTTTTTTAAAGCCAAAGTTATCGGTAACATTTGATGAATATATGTAGGCATTTACTAAACAACAATAATTTATCACAGTATACTACTGCTTTTCCATTGTGCATCCATTTTTTCGTTTACAAACGTTTATAAATGCTTAATGCAAAGAATTGTTTATGTTATTCTGTTCTGGTGATATATCATGAAATGAAATGTAGATCTTAAAAGTGTGCAGTATAATTATTCCCATCGATCGATCTACAAATTATTTATTATTATTCTAATCGGGAATTATTTGTATGTAATTACAAGCACACATTTCGAAAATCGCCTTGTCTTGTGATCAATTCTTGACATTATCTAGATTTTTCCGCGGTGTCATTCCATGACGCCATTCAATTTAATTCTATTCTATGTAAAAAAAAAAATAAAATGAAAAGAAATAAGATTTGACGGATCGATCTTCATTATTACTGAATAAAACTGTTCTTTGCCAATAGACCTCGGCAGACTGCGTTTTGGTAACTCTGCGACTGATCTGGATTGAGGGTATCAATGTTATTGCTTACTGACGAAGACAACGAGACGGACATGATAGAATCTAAAACTTTGGATACCTCACCTCAAATTCATTGAAATCGAACGACCATTCATTGAATTGACGATTTCTTGCGATTTCATTTCTTGTACTAATTGATTTTTGAGCCACATATCAAAATGTTTGCGCAAAATCTGTTTGTGATCTGCGAAAAATCGTTCAATTCATCCAGTCAATACCAGTTGTTACTAAAGACATAATTTTCTCTCGTTTTGTTACACCATCTGCATCTTGAAAGGCAAAATCTTTGCGGAGAATTTGTAGAAAACAAACTAGTTCGTTAATTGAATCTTAGTCGCCACTGCATATGCACTTTTCCTTTTGTACAGATCTTGCACAGTCTTGTGGCTGGGTTTGGGAACATGTATTTTATGTATTTTGTTTACTCGGGCATTTGGTTGAAAACTGTTATTATTTGAATTAATCAAGTACGAGTTTTAAAGCTTGTTAATTTTCAATATTTCAATGTTCGTCGAGGATCACTTTCAGGAAATCCTAAGGTAACAAGTGGAAAAAAAAATAAAAAGTTTAGCTTTCAATTATATTTTACATGAACATCTACGAAACTTTTATATATACCTAGGTCGGTTCATTGCCCACTACAGTGAAGTTATACCTGTAACCTAAACCGCCTCTTTTGCCAATTTCTGTTATTCAGTTAAGAGACCTACCGGGAAATATAAATGAAAGGCTGTAATATGTACTAACCTTATCTATAATACTTGCAAAGTATTCCAGAACTTGGAATTTTTTGCTTTCATTGGGAATATTCATAATATTATTGTCAACATATTAAATTTTAGTAACCAGACTTGGGCCCAAAAAAAATGTGCCATCCAATGTACAGCAATGTAGCCAGTAATAGGGAAATCGATTCTATTACATTCCAAAATCCCTTGACGCGAACATTCCCTTCTATTCCACATTGTTTGCATTCCATCATTCCGCAAAACTATTAAAACATTACTTCACCCCTAATTGATGTCTTACATGTACATGTATAGAAGACGCCGTCGAAGATGGCAAAGAAAACAAACCCGGAAACCTCAACTTCTTTCAATGATAATCGACATTAAGGATAACAAATACCACTATAAAATGCTCAGGACAATCGGTTAGATGGAGTGGCGGGAAAAGGAAAACAAATCAAATCAAATTACTTTGCAAATATTTGCAATTACTTCGAGTGGTGGCAAGACGGATAGACAGATACACGGGCCAACCGGCATTGGCAAAAGCAAAAACGAAATCAAACAATTGATACTCGTCCTCGCCGCTTACAACGTGACTGATATCAATGCAAAGGATACATCGTCATCACAGACAATAAGCTGTCTTACAAGAAGGATAGGGAAGCGACGGCGAAGAGGTACGAAATGGTATCTCAATGATCAACCGAGAATAACCACATTAATAGTTACACCAGCACTTACGCATCCCACACACTTGCTCACTTTGTGCACGTTTTCATAGGTTCACCCATTTATATCTGTAGGTACATTGGTCTATAAAATTACTTAAGTGCTCTATCCAAAGTCCGGGCAATGCGAACCATCCATGTGAGTACGGTGCCGATGTGTGTTTTTAATAAAGTAGCACGCAAAGTATAATTGTATTTACACATACTCATGCAATTACTTGTACACTTTACTCTGCTTGCTATATCGATATGCATATGCATAAACAAATACAAACAAACAAATACGTGTATATACATACATGTGAATATGTATACCAAAAAGGAAATCACACAATATATATGCAAATAGCTTTCATGTTTCAATGTTCGTTTGTTTGTATTGGGGATTGTTTGCGAAGCTAATTTGCAGCAGCGGCTCCACCACAACTTTACCCAACTCCTACGCCTCTTCACTGCCGGCACATTTTGGCTCTGGAGTGTTTTCAACAAATGTTTAATGTGAAACAGACGTTTGGTCGTCGTTGTGTCCGGGGCCGTAGGTGAGAATCATAGTCATTTTAGGTAGCACTGCTAAATGTTATTTAATTAATTTTCAAATTAAAACGTATGCCCTTTGGAAATGCCAAAATAAAAAAAGTACAACAAAGCAGGAGTATCAAAATAACTGAAAAGTTAGTTTCGTTAAATTATTGTGGATTGAAAATATGCAACATTTACAACCAAACAGCGCATACTTTTTGGTAATCAAATATATTTATGGTAAAGCTAAGACAGAATAAAAACTTCGAAGCATACTTTTATGCTCAACCAAGAGCAATTAAATAAGGTGGGAAAAATGAAGGAACAGTTATCGAGTTAGGCTATATTTAGAAGCGTGAATGACCGTCATTGGTAAATGTTGACGCGCTTTTTTCTTTTTTTCTAATAAAAATTACATGTTGTCGGTCTAAAATCGACTGTTTTGTGACCGATAGATTTGCTATTTCGATTTGTTAAAATATTGCGGCATGTATGGTCCATGGTTGTCCAAAATTAAAATGATGAATAATGGATATTGAAAATACAGGTTTGTTATTTTCCTTCTATAACATATAGTAAAAATTAAACCGTTATTTTTCGAATTACGCTAAATGGTGATAGAAATATAAGAGTTCGCACTGAAGAAAATACTCAGGTAGGTTTAAGATTGATTGACTTAGCATTGTTTTAGCGTGTGTCAATGATGGACACCAGCAAAGAGAAAATATGCAGTATTTTACAACTTTTCTTCAGTCAGGCGGCTAAAAATCGGAATATTGTTTATAGCCCTGATAATTTGATTTCGTCGGTACTTATTCAGTAATTTTGATGTCAAACATGCAACACGCTGTGAAACTCCAATTGCTAATAGAATAACATAGAAGGTCAGGAAGGCTTTGCCATACCTGTGGTGGAATTAAAAGGAAATCATTTGGTATGAGCTGCTCCCCTAATGCCAAACTTTTAATTAGGACCTGCATTGAGCCGTCTGAAGGGAGCAATTGCCAGAAGCGCCCAGTTTTATTCAGTATCAGTGGTATTGTGTTTCATTAAAACGGCGCCAGGCCACACCATCAATAGCCACTCGCGAGAAGCTCCGAGAGCTTGATTAGTGCATCCACCTTAAAGTCCGGAGCTGGCATCAAGTGATTACGACCTGTTCTTATCTATGGCGATTGATTTTGCTGGAAACGATACGAATCAAGACAAGCTTGTTTTTACAGTTTCCACTGTATAAAATGTTTATACATGTCTCTCTACTACAACTTAATTTAATTTACAATTCATGATCTGATTGGTTTGTAAGAAGTAAACATGATAAAGGATATCATGTCAGAGTTGTTATTCAAATTCACACTCAGCCATCACTTTGAATGCATTTAATTAAATATTCAAAGATTTCCGAACAATCCAAATTAAGGTTCGAGGATCTATATAAAAGGGTGTTGCGTTTTAAAATGTCACAAGTTTAATTATCCAATATTGATATTTAACCTCGAAGGAAAATGCCATTAGTTTACAAGAAATGCCGCTTACTATGTCGCCTTTAGCGCTACACCCTTTCCGCTACGACGCAATATTTCTTTTGTTATATGAGAAATGAGGTCTTCGCTTTGTGTACGAAGTTTTTGTACATGTATGAGTATCATATTCAGTTTGATATTTGAATCATTTATTGGTAATTTCTTTATTGGCAATTTCGTCAGTCGTACATACATATCCAGTCGCATGCAAAGGTATGAGTAAATATGCCGGTCTGCCTGCGTGCCTGTGTGCAAGGACTCATATCTTTGATTGTGTAGGAGTGCTCTGTTATTTGTTGTTGGCAAACTTGTTATTTGTTAAGTCAACAACAAATACTAAATTGAGATTTACACAACAACATCGGTTGAATTAGTCGAAGGAAACTTTTATGCTCCTATCCAGCTTCATAACCTGATTCTTGTATATGGACACAGGGAAGGAATGATATCCTTATTAGGCCTAACGATACTTTTTCTGCGTGCTCTGGATATGGTGGAATTCCTTTGACGACTATTATCCTGAAAAAGGACAAATTTGTCATAATCTGTTTAGTAAATAAATTCGAATGGACATGAACATAATGATCTAAAAAAAAAAAAACGTTTGTATGACGTTAAATAGATTTAATGTGTGATTCATTCGGTGCGTTAATTGTGGAGGAAAAGTCTTTTGCTTTCATACGAATTGTTATAATACATATAAGAAGTTTTTGGATAATGGTAGAAATTTGGTTCTGTGAGAACTTTTTGTAGCTTTGTTTATTGAAGATTTCGGAAGTTTTAAGTTTTTACTGGATAATACTCTACAGATATTTTGTACAGAAGTTTTCACCGGAAGTTATCGAAGATTGGAAATTTTTACTACAACACGTCATTTAAGTACATTTTAAAGCAAGATTGGCTAAAGTGTATATATGTATATATTTTTTTCTATACTATGATCTAACTACTTCTACTTCGTTTAATATGTTATTAATTTGGGTTTATTTTTAAAAATTTTCTGTTTTAACAAGGGTTTATCGAAAAGAATTCGGAGAGTATTCGGAAATTGAAGGCATTGGATTTTCGTCTTCGATAATTCCTTTGCACAACATATTTTCAGAAAATTTCAACTCAGTAGTTCCACATTTCAAATGCAAACAAGTGGTGGTAAAGATAAGTGACACCTAAGCATAACATTATAAAATTTTCTAATGAGAATTTTCAGTTGTTCGATATAAGAAATTATCATCCCTCTCTCATCGTTGTCTGGTAAGCTTTTGGAACTTCAATTAATTTGTTGATAACCAAACATTTGCCAAATTTTGTAAATGCTGCTATATTATCTAACAGTAAAAAGATTTATCCGACAGTGTGAGCGCCTTCTTAATTGTCAAAATTGTAATAGTTTTTTTTTTTTGTTTTGTTATTAAAATTTTGATAATGAAACTTGTTTTATAGGGAACTGTAAAATGCTGAACTTTCGAATGTAGAAGTTTTGACTATCTAATATCTAACAATAGAATAATGTAGAAATGAAGTTTTTATCAATCTTTACATTACTGACGTTCGGCTGTTGAATTTTATATTATCTAATTTTTGAGTATCGAATTTATAATTATCGAGCTTTTGATTATGAAACTTTTTATTACCGAACTATCGGTTATGAAACTTGCTATAATCGTACGATATCGATAATATAACGACAGAACTACAATTTCGAACCTTCAAATTAGCTTATCGAATTTTGAACTAACTACATCTAGATTATTGAACTTTATAATGTTAGACTGGTCTATTGGCTGTTATACAGGGTGGCACACCAATTGCAATACAATAAGAAGCCGGGATCGCCTCGATTATTGTTTTAATGGGCTGATTCAATTCAGTCAAATTCCTTCATTTCGTTTTCTACACCTCTTGTATGACATAACCCCATAAAAAAGTCTGGTGGAGTCAGGTCAAGTGACCTTGGGGACCAGTGGAAAGTGGAGTTTTTGGATATTATTTTGCTTGGGGATTTTCGTCGGAGCTCCGCCATAACCGGTTTGGCTATATGCGCAGTTGCTCCATCTTACTGCAATCAAATGCTGTTACAACGGATACGTCTTCGGCGCAGTTCTTGGTTAAACAAAACTCTATTTTAGTTCCCATCTTCTTGACTTGACTGTATTCTCGGTTTTTGGCAACTTCCTTAAAAAATGCGTTTGTTGATATGTTGAATGACGACGCTGATTGAGATAAGTTCGATTACAAGCTGAAAACGCATTTAATCTTGGAATGGAGCCAATTTTGTGTTCGCTTGGCTGATAGTTGACTATAGGCAAGCTGTATTAACTGAGATGAAATATTATCCTTGCAACAATTACAGTACTGGTAGCAAAAGTGGGTTGCAGTGGGCTCAAAGGGGAGATGTTCCCTGCCACAACATTAGCGCCACATCGTTTAGTTGTATATCTCAAATCAGTTGACATCAGCAATTGCGATGGCAGTAATAATGATTACTATGACATATTAACTTGTGTGGGTGAGGGGATTTGAACTCATGATCAATGATAAAAAGAAGGGCGGCAATAAAATAATTATTTATTTCATTAAAAATATGCCAAAATGTGTAAACTAAGCGATTACAAATCTTTTGTTACGCGAGTAGTGTGTAAGCACGCATATCCCTGATTTTGCCGGCATATCCTTTGAAAACTCTCAGAGGATTCTTGGTCGACAATATAGAACAAATCAAGTTTTCAAAATCAAAACCCCATAGTAAAGTATCCAAATACAAGAAGAAAGTGCGGCGCCACGATTACTTGGTGTTTCTCATACTAATACTTTTACAATGCTTCTTTGTATTCTTCTTCACTTCATACTCCATTTTATATTTTATTTACCACATTTACTTGATTATCAGGGTGGCTGTGCTGGGCCTTTGTTTTACACTTTTTGGTATCCTTTATCATTTTTTCCTCAAACAATTCTTTTTTTTCTGTTTCCGTTTCCTTTGCTGGGATTCTATGACGTCGAAATCAGTCTATGGGCGCCATATTTAAACAATCAACGTTTATGAAATAAAAGTGATTTCTATTGAAATGTGTATACGTTCATGCTTGTCCTCCCTCCTTTCTTTTATCAGCAACATCTTTCTCTTATTCCCCTTGCTCTTGTTTCACTTTAGCTAGTTGGATTTGCTATCGTTGTTTCTGTCAATACGGAGGAAGCGGAAAAGAAGATGAAGCAAAATCCGAATTTTCAGCTTAATCAAATAGAATTTATAATCAATATTAGACGGATGAATTTTGGACGATTCATGGTTACCAGGGAAAGTGGGGTTGTCATAGGGAGTTGTGATTGCTAAAAAATTAATTCATTAAATAGTTTCTTATTGCCCAAAGATAATCGGCAAATTGTCTATTAATGAAACAATGGAATTGAAATTTGCGATTAATAGAGATTATGGAAGAGAGTGCAAATCTCTGCTCGCATCGCCCTTGGAATGTCCTTTTTTGTATGGAAATGTGTCTGTATAAAACACTTTTCATATTGAGTAACTGAGCAAATAATCGAAATCACTGGTTATAGTTTCTTTTATAATTGCTATATTTTTTTTCTTTAAATTTGTCAAGAAAACAACGATCAAATTAATGAATAAACTCGCTATGGGGCATTCATTGGATATTTCTAAAAGTCCGAATTATGCCGAAGTCCGCAAAGAATGGGAAAACCGAGCCTCCTCGGCGTTGGTGGTTGCGAATTCTCTACTGACATTACCGACGATGTATGGTCTATTTAGCGTCCGATCTCTCTGAACATAAAGTAACAGAAATAGAATGTACCTATATTATAACTGGTTGACTTATCAAAAATTTAGAACATGACACAAGCTAAGTGAACTTTTCGGACTATTGTATATAAAAGGGTATCAATGGCTGGCACCCATTCTGTCAAACATTCAATTCTTGGTGTTTTGCTCTGGCACTTACTAAGTTTTGTCATAAATTTAATATTACATACGTTTTATTGAGAATGGCATTACAGACGTTATGCTCTATCACCTCCCCCGCTTCTTTGCATTAACTATGGAACATTTGATGACATATTTGCTACCAGTTTCGACCTGGTTATTATGATTTAATTGGCCACAGAAGTTCTATGTTTTTGTGCATTTGATTTATAGCTGAAACACAAATCATTTATTTGACTATTTTGATATGACATCAAAATCATGATATATAATTAAATCGCGCACACACGTGTTCTAACCTATTATAAATCCACACCAGATATTGAAACTGCAGCAGTGCAACATGTCAACTTTTGTTGCGTGTCAAAATGAATCTCCTTCTTCTGTTGCTAGTTCAGCAATGAAATGTAAACATTTGGAACAACTTAATAACAATATTATAAAACATTTTAACTGTCAACGTTCGTCTGTAAATGCCACATGCAACTGGAGAAAGAAGACTAGCGGTAGGACCTACATTCGGGGATAGCGACACATGAACGAACGTGTATTCTAAAAAATAAAGCAAAGTCGTAAAGCAAATGAAACAAATTAAAACAGACTTTTAGGCGCATGCAAATACAAAGAGTAGAAGAAGCGAAAGTTTAAAAGCTGTAGCCTAACATGAAGGATGTTGATGAAAATGTTTAAAAAGTTTAGCATACCTCAAAGGCTGGTAATGATGATATTGTGAATTTCGAGTGATATGTATGAAAGTATTGTTTCGAACTCAGTTTTATTTCATATATAACTTCTTCAAGTAAAGTTGGTGGTGCAAAATGTTTACAAAGGTTTTACGGTATAACTGTCTGTGGCAAAAAATAAAACAGAGTAGAGGCAATTTAAACTGAGAATGAAGAAACAATTATATGAAATAATTTATATACTTCAAGAACATAACACAATTAAACCAGTATTGGTAAACAATTTGACGGGGGATTTGGTTATATTTTCCGTTATATATTCCAATGATTTGACAGCCACTTACTGTACATTAATTGCACTATTCCTGAAACTATTGCCCGCACGTGCAATTGACAAAATTCTTCTTGTCACCAAGTTGCAACAACGTGATTAGTCATTTGGTTTGTTTACAGTGTTCGATTTCCTCAGTTCATCTCAAGTGTGTTTCGAGATTTTACAATGGATAAAAATATTAGGAAAAGAATGAAAATTTTACAGAAGGTTTACCGTGAACTGACCCGCGAATATGAATGGTACAGTGCATTCAAAAGTTGTCGAGATGTGGTAGAAGATTTGCCTCGTCATGGTGCGTCATCTACATCTTCAACTGAAGTTAACGTCGACAAAAGTGTTGACTGAAAATAGCCATTTAAGCCGCTGAATTTTCTGTGCATTAAGATTTAATTCGTTCCATTTTAGACAATTGTTTGGATATAAAACTTGTTGCGGCTTGGCTATTTCGAAAGACCTGAACTGGTGCGAAACCGAAATAATACGTCTTAGTCGATTATCGCAGTGTTGTGCACCCGGAAATCTTGTTAGGAGGTCAGGCGGAAAATGAATCTTATCCGAGCAATGTGCGGCGTTTGTGAGAGCGTAAAAAAGGATAGTTTTGTGTTAAAAAAACAATTTCTGTTTTTGTCTGGTTTGGCTTCGGCTGACTTTAAGACTTCGAGGTAGCCGTTTTTAGTTGATAAAATATTTAAGAGGATTCGCAATGAGGACTGCAGCCTTTCCCGCAAAATGCTTTTGAAAAATCGTTTGATGACAGAACTACTCGTTGACAAAAGTGTATTATTTCGAAAAAGGTCTATTTTTAAGGCGATGCAATACATTTTAAAGTCATCAATATTTTGTGTTTTATTGGTAAATTCCCGGTCCTTTTTTAATGAAATGTTCAATAATTCTGTTATTTCAGAATTTTATATAAATAAAATTCAAAGATTACATAAAATCTTGCACTTTTAGAAACAAGAGGAAATTGAGCAAGTTCCGAGAAACATTTGTTACTAGTATGTACCTTCGAATTGATAAAATCTCTAGTTGAGGCGAAATTGTAAAGTAAATAAGCGATTATAGGATCATGGACAAAAACATGGACTAATTGCTCGAATGTTCCCAAGCCGCAGAAATAGGAGCTGCTTTTGATGGAGAGAGAGAAATTAAGATGAAGGACAGTTAATTTCCGAAGAATTATAGAAAAAATCAAAAAAAAAATATGTATATATAAATGGGATTCTGGTTAAATTGAAGACAATGAACGCCAGCAGCCTCTAAAAAGAGTAATAGTTTGCTGTATAGAAGCAAGGGATCTGCAAATGTTGATGAACATAGGAGCGTGAAGGACATAGGGCCATAAATTGTAGTAGATTGACACGCTTCTTAGCTTATCATCAGCCCGACAGCTACCTTTATGAAGATGATACACATTTGCGAAACTAAATTAACTCGCACGAATTCTTCAGTGAAGATAGTAAAGATCTCATGGAGACGTTTTCCATCAAACTGCATAAGGGATCAGAAAACATAATTGGCTGTAGAAGAGGACAATATCAAGTTCTTAGTTTCGACGAACAAATAGTGTACTTATATGTATATACTGGCATCGAATTAAATACATTAAATTAAATATAGTGATGAAACTGAAAAGATTAGGTTTTTGAGACGACATCAAAACTTGGCGTAAAGTTTTGGACAAAAATCGTGGAAGGACGGAGGCGTTAAAATTTTCTTTTACATAAGGTTTTAATAATTTTGTCTCTGTGTAAGTTTTTGCTATTTCCCAATATTGGTTAAGTGTAAATAAGTTAATCTGAATGAGCGGGGATCGCATGTTTTCAAAAACTGTTGGATGGCATACGAGCTATTTTTCGTACAATATATTCGATTGACCTCCTACTCTTATTCGTAGTTTGAATTTTACATTTTCTGTGCACTCGTATGGTCTTTAGAAAAAACTCATAGTTCGAACTATCAAACATCAAAAAATGAAAACAATTCGAATTTGCTGTATTTTTCCCATAAATTGCTATTAATATGGTTTATGGTTCCATAAAAAAGTTTTTGGATAGCGGTAACTCCCTGAACTGATTCAGTGTCATGATCAAGTATTCTGCTCTGCACGATACAAAACAGATGGTATTATAATATGGCAAAACTACATTATTGTTTGCCGAGAGAAGGTTCTGTCATTAAATTGCTTGCTTAGTCCAGTTTTGTTCCTCGAAACAAATCCACCGGTTTAGTCCTCGATTACTACCAGACGTATTTCGGTAACATTTCGATCAATTATTTCCATGATATAACCACTTTTTTACAAGTTTTTGAGATAATAAGAGTTTCACAACGCACTGTTATTATATTTGGTTTTTGATTTGTTCATTAAATTGATTTTTTTCTACCCATTTCATATCTCTTGAATTGTAGCAGATCTTACAAAAGTAATGGTAATTATCAGCCAGCGGTGCTTAAAGCATCTAAATTTAAAATAGTTGATTTTGGCATCTCATACATTTTAGGGGGAAAAAGTTTATGAAGAACAAAATCGGTATTTTTAATTTGTGTGTTTTTTTTTTTGGCAGTATCTGACAGTTTAATTCGACCTTTGAGATCGTTATTACACAATAACTACAGCTTGTCGAATTTAATTGATACGAGATAATAAAATTTCATCTTTTTAAGCGCCTTTACGTAACATCTTTGTAACTGGAGCGCAAACAGTAAAACCAAAAGATTGGTTGAAATTTTTGAAAACGATTTAACAAAGATCCGGTGACGATTCAGCGGCATTACACAGAAAATGAAATGTTGCGACTTCTGATATACAATTCAAACTAATCTATTCTAAAGAAAAACGATAATAAATCTTTTTAGAATGTGTCAGGTTTTGAGGACTGATTACCTACTGCATCTTTTTAGTTTGTCACATTACTTACATCGTCGTTGTGAATATTACATGACGATTATGTCCCGGTCAGCATGCAAAGGACTTCATTTCATCGATTTTCATTTCTGACTATTTCACAGTAAAAGTTATTGTTTTAAATGTTGAATTGGAAGGAACGTTTTGTGTGATGTATTTCTTATAACATCAATTGCCAGTCAAATCATATTTAGCTAAGGAATCTAAACATTTCCACAACCTTTGCAAAAAGAAAGGAACAAAGGACGTATGAAACAGCCATCATCAGAATGGGTTTCACAGAACTTTGTTGGGTGTTTTGCTATTGTTATTTTCATTTAATAACACATAGATTGAGTGAGTGTAGCATGAAATATTGACAGGTTTGTATTTTGTATTTCTGTGTTGCTGAATAATATTTGCGAAAGTTGTGTGTTGTCCAATTACGAGGACAGGTGGGACAGGCAGATTTGGGTGATACGTTGCCATTAAAGTGGCTGGATATTGTGTTGTAATATTTGAATAGAAGCCTATGATAACGTAATACATATTAAAATGTTTTTTTTTTTTTTTTTTTTTTTTTTTTTTTTTAATAAAATTATGATCTAAAAACTTAAGGGTGGATTCCATTCATAAAGTCCGACCACTCTTTGTGAATCGCTTCTCCCAGAGTAAGCACAACATTCAAATAATAGTCTGTGTTGGCAATTTTTCCTACAAGAAGAAATTCATAATTCACTCGGCACGAAATCTTCCCACTTGTTTCATTGTTGCACAATATACAAGCGATTGGTCGATTGTTTCCGGACTATAACCATAGTTTCATGTCTTGTCTACCATAATAATGCGTTCTATAAAGAGCTGACAGAAATAAAATCGTCTTCTCACAGATTTTTAAGTCAACGGTTTTTTCCGAAAAAATCAGAATTTTTTTTTTGGTACCAACCGGAGTTTGAAATGTCTAAAGCCTAAAAGGTCTTATAAAATGGAGGTCCCCAATTGTTAGTCAACGGACTTGACTTTCATCTGTAAAGTATAACAGTCGTACGGAGGGCTCTTCGTTTTCAACTCGGCCACATTTGAACCGTTTATGCCACTTGTAAACATCCCTTATATAAATTTTCGCTTTCTCTGGATCATGAATTACAGATATTTTTGATATCCTCGGATGGTCCTTTTTTGCTGGGTTCAAATTATAAACAAAATTTAATGAAACTTTTTCTTCAATCACGTTCTGCTTTATACAAAACTAAGCGCAGCTCAATCATTGATTATTTTCTCCTTAAGTTGTAATACACCTAGAATATCATTTAATTTCTATTAAACAAATATTTTTGTTATACGAGGTGTGTTCGAAAAAAAGGTGAACTTTCATTTTTCTCAAAAAATATTCATTTATTCATCAATTTCTACTTTATCTCCTTCAAAGTAGACCCCCTCAGATATAATACACTAGTGTTAGCGTTTTTTCTAATCGGCGAAGCAGTTGTGATATCCACTTTTTGTTATGTCCTTGAGCTCTCTCAGCGACTCTGTTTTTATCTCCTCAATCGTCGCAAAATGCCGTCCTTTCATGGGTCTCTTCAATCTTGGGAACAGGAAAAAGTCGCAGGGGCCAAATCTGGTGAATACGGTGGCTGAGGCCAAATAATCTCTCACAAGCAAAGATGAGTCAGCAGGTAGGTGCATTATCATGATGCAAAAGCCATGAATTTTTTTCCACAATTCCGGACGTTTTTTCGTATTGCTTCACGCAAATGGCGCATAACTTTAAGGTAATACTCCTTATTTAATGTACGACCTTGTGGTAAGAACTCGTGGTGCACTACGCCATGGTAAACGAAGAAAATAGTGAGCAAAACCTTGCCATTTGACCGAACTAGGCGTGCTTTTTTTGGTCTTGGTTCTCCTGGACTCTTCCATTAGAATGATCGGGCTTTGGTTTCGATGTCATAACCATATACCCATAATTCGTCTCCAGTTATAACCCTTTTAAGCAAATCTGGATGATAGTTGACGTCATTCAACAATTCCTGGGCGATGCTCATGAGAAGTTGGTTTTGATCAAAATTCAGCAATTTTTGTACGAACCTCGTTGCCACACGCTTCATGCACAAATTTTCCGAAAAGATTGCACATGTCATGAACCACCCGATATGCCGACATCCGAGCGTCGTCATTCACATCTTCTCGACCTTCTGTGAAAAGCTTGTACCACTTGTAAACATTTTTTTGACTTAGAATACTCTCACCGCATGTCACTGCCAACATTTCAAGTGTTCTTTGAGTTTTTAATTCCATTTTTTAGACAAAATTTGATCAATTTTTCCGATAGCAGAAAATTGTCGAACACGCAAAACACTCGTCTTATTTATGCTGCTCACAAACAAACTAAACACGATATATAGATAAAACCGTCAACATATCTTCGAGACGAGTGTACCAACATAAAAAAAAATAATCGAAAGTCGCATGTATGTACGTAGCCCACGAAATTTGAAAATGCACCTTATTTTTTGAACACACCGTATGTTATATAATATTATATAATATATGTATATTATATTATATATATAGTATTATATGTATATTATATATAATGTATAATATTCCACACCACCGTCAGACATTGGCGGCACTTCTACCAAACTGCTTCCTAGAACACTCTCCTTTTAAGTGTCACCTGCATAATTCCGACCACATTCTGCATCCGATCGAAATGCTCATCGTTAATCTTACAGAGCACAGTGGTCGAAAAGCCTCATCTAGCGGTATTTAATTAATAGCGCTTAGGGAAATTTCTTTTTTATTTGTGTAACAATTTTTTTTAATTGCTAATAGATTAAGCTGCAATGGTAAACCAAATCTTTTTTTTAAAAAATATATTTTTATTTGTTTTTTTTTTAAAGTTGCAACTTTTTTCCATATTTTAGACATTGTTTATTTCAGTCAGGAAAACATAATAAAGTTAATATATTTAATGTTTCACATTCTTTTGGGCTAAACTTATTTAAAAGTTTAATATTAAAAACCTTTTTTTTAATTATTTATTATTATTTATATATTTTAAAGTGAGGAAAATAAAATTTTAATTTATTTTTAATTTTTCAAAATATTATAATTTTTTTTTTAAAAGACATAATTTTTGTGTTAAATAGCTTAAGCAGAAATTTTAATTATTGTTCATCAGAAGATGACAAGCCTTCATCTGAACAAAGCTCCTCATATTCTACATTTTTATCAAATAGAAGTTCAAGCACTTCTTTATCTAAAACAAATTTTTTATTTAAATAGCTTTGGCTTTTACGCAAAGATGATATAACAGGATCGGATGAACATAAAAGCACATGTATCAAATCCTCCACCGTATTTTTCCTTGAACTTTTTCGTGTATGGTGTTCGCGGTAATTTCGGAAATCTTTGTTTCTTGCTTCTAATGCTTTTTCGGACATTTGTCCAATAGGAAGTGGGATTTTGTGAATTGAGCAAGGTATATAAAACCATGGATATTCTTTTGCAAATAGTTGAGCTGTTTTCATAGAATATTGCCGAAAAGATTCAATATTAATTTGATATCCGTAGGTAATGGACCGTAGGATCACACTGAATCTAAGAATCAGCTGTTCGCTTACACCTGTTAATTGGGATGCTAATTTTGGTTGCTGAAAGAAACGCCTGGCAGTATTACCGTTGTTGGTGTTTCCAGAACCAGCCATTGTAATATCAGCCAGCAGAGACATATGTTCTTTCAATTTTTCTTGAATGCAGAATTTATTTTGTTTTACAACATCTTTGTCTGCATCTCGAATTTGCCATTTTCTCATTGGTAATCTATAAG
Organism: Philornis downsi; assembly: GCA_019455685.1. Taxonomy (NCBI): domain Eukaryota; kingdom Metazoa; phylum Arthropoda; class Insecta; order Diptera; family Muscidae; genus Philornis; species Philornis downsi. The sequence goes on along the minus strand of JAHXMU010000099.1, from coordinate 3,525,631 downwards.
CATTATGCAAAATACACTCAAAGCATCGAATCCATACGTGCAAAGTAGATAAACCAAAATTAAACAACTGTTCATCACATGGAAGAGTCAAAACCATATTAAGGTCGTTCATTATTTTCGGGGTAGCTTTGCAAATACCGCAAGTTTGAGATGAAGATTCCGTAATTACACTAAATCTAATTACACTATTTGTGCATTTACATTAGCTACTTCAACACGAACTATGTCTGCAGTTTCTTTCTGGCAAAGTATTTTGATGGGTCTACAGTAGCGAGTTGAAGATGGCCTTGCATTTTTCCAAAGAACAGTGGATCCATATACCACTTGCAAAGGCACAATATAAACTGCAAGTAAATTTTCGTCTGTCATCATACTTTCAGCGTCGCTAAAACTTTGCCTATAAGTTGAATGTCCGCTACTTCCATCACAGCCCCATTTATATATTGCTGTTACTTTTTCTGTGGACTGAGCATCAACATTAATATTTTGAAATGCATTTGAGTGAGCCTCAGCGATTCTTGCAATGGTTTGGTCCACCAAGTTCTGCAAAGGTACTTCAGCAGAAATATCTGAAACGAGTACACGATAGGGGTAGCACTTTTTTTTTTTTTTGCTGACAGGAGAACATCGTAAGCTGGATAGATGTTAGCATGTCGCACTTTTGCACCAGCTTGCATTAACTTGTAAGAATGCTTTGTATAATCGCCAACTATATACTGGGCCAAAACCTCCTCTGGTGTATACTTAATATGAGGTTGGCCATCTGATTCAAGACATGTCTTAATTTTCCTAACTACACCTTCATCATCATTCATCATTGACACTATTTTCGACGCACTTCGCTTTCCCGCTTTGTATAAGGTGGAGCTCGCTGCTACCATAAGCTCATCAGAAGAAGCTTGGTTAGTTATAGATGCAACTTTTCGAAGCTGTGTCCTTGCAACGCAATTTGCGAATACCTTTTCCTTTCGACCAGGACCACTTGTAGAATCAACTAACAAAAGTGGGCTATCTAACCACTCCTTATTGTTTTCCTTAAACCTCTGGCAAACTCTGTGGCAACTTTTCCATTTTTCTACCAATCTGAAGTTGAAACTTCTTAGCCTTCTACTGATTTCACGGCACTGCTCGTCATTATATTTACTTCTGTCGATGACAGTCCCAAATACATGGGCCTCCATGGCAGCAAATTTTTTGGAAGGAATTTCCTAATCGCGCCATATTGCAAAAAGTTCTCCTTTGGAAACCGGCATTGTTCCTAAAAAGTAAAATTTTTTAAAAATGGGCAAAAACGGGCACATGATTTTGAACGTACACGTTAACGACGAATGATATTACTGAACAGAAAAGGAATTAGCTTGAACACGTTTGAGTTTCATTAGTTACATTCCACGGAAGTCTCGCATTAACTAATTTTAAACAGTTATTATGAATACTAACTTTATCTACACTTTATCATTGAAAATACAAAAACACGTCACAACAATTATTTTTTTTAGTTAATACATATACCCTTAACTTTAAATCAAAACACTTTAATTGCACTAAAATATTACTGATTTCTTAATATAGCGAAATTCGATACGCGTCACAAACAGTCGGGAATGTTTTCCACAGCACTTGCTGTAATATTTTTTATGTTTGACAGCTCACAGCTGTGCGAATATGCAAAGCAAACCAAAATCGATAGTACTAATAAAATCAGTGGATTCTTAGTTACCAGAGGCAAAACAATTTTAACAGCATTTCATAATTTGAAATTTGAATTAAATCCCGCAAGATCAGGCAAATCGACCACTGTGCAGAGGGGGAGCTCCGTACTGCTCTTACGTAGTACAACCATTGCTTTCGTTTCAGAGCTTGTCTGAGCGGGGGATTTCAGAAGATGACGTGCTGTATACAGAACCTTCATGGAAGTTCAGTTTCTCTCTCGGTTATGATTTTCAGTTTTTCTTCATTTAAGAGCACATCAGAAGTGTGATTTTGACTAATGTTCAAAACAAGCATTCACCTCACGCTTCGATTAGTTTTTTAATTAAAACGTTGTCAAAATATCGAATTGATTCAATTCCCCTATCAAAACATAATAAAGCCGTTATTTTTAATCTAGTTATCGAAATGAAATTATTGTTTTATTTATTTCCGTTTATTGATATGAATCAGAACTGCAATTGGCAGAAAAGTAGGTTTAATACAAAATTGCGAAAGATGTCAGGCTCCCAGAAATTTTAACAGCTTAAAAAGAAAATTTATGTTACATAAACTAATGTATAAAGCATAAAAAAACACTTTCGCTTCAGTTGGAGGAATCAGAATTAAAATTTACATACAGGGTTGTCCATTTAATGGTTTCAAAACCGCCGGTCTGGTGAGGCTGTCAACTGTCATCTGAAGTATTATTAAGTGAAAGGCTTGCTATTTATGAATATGGACTGTTGAACAACCTAGAACGCGTAAAAATAGTCAAAACTTACTACAAAAGTGGTGATGCAATCGTGGGCGCTTTCCGTGTATTATGGGGGGTGGTTATGATCGTCATAATCGACCTACTGTGCAAGGAATTGGCAAGATTATAAAGAAATTTGAAAAGACTGGAAGTGTTATAGAAGTGGTCAAGCCTGTGCCGAAAATATTTCTTCTGTTAGTGGAAGTCTGGTGGATAATCCGAATTGCAATTGAAGACTATGAACTTGACGATATGTGGTTTTAACATGACGATGCCACGAACCACACAACACGGTCGATTTTGGGTTTATTGTATAAGAAGTTTCCAGAAAGCATAATTTCATATTTTGGCGATGTCAATTGGCCACCAAGATCGTGCGATTTGCGTGCGTGAGAGACGGCGTTTTTGTGGATAATGCCCAGACGTTGGAGCATTTGAAAACCAACATTCGTCAAGTTATAGCTGAGAATCCGCCCGAAATGTGCGAAAAAGTGGTCGAAAACTACCTCAAAAGGATCGACTGCTGCAACCAATTCAAAGGAGTTAATTTAAATGAAATTGTATTTCGTACACAAAGGGAAGTTTCACTCCGATGACGATCCCTGATTGTACGAGTATGCAAATTTTCATATAATTTATGAAACTTTCCCATTGTATGCATGGACAAACTGAGGATGGAAAAAAAAAGAAATTTGATTGATGGCGTCTTTTAATAGAATAAATGAAATATTTTTGTCTGCAAAGGACGGATGCAAATACCATCTTGAATCGTATTTCCTAGAAAAGATTAGTTGCGTCATGTTTTGATGACCTTTTAAAACTTCCCTCGTCCATTAAGTAACAATACGGGTATTTTTATATTATTTATTTGTAGCTTTCTTCAATTCAGGAAAGTGTTTGTCAACTGTTTTGTGTTCTGGTCTCGGTAAACATCATTATATCAGCTCTTTGGTAGGAGAACTGTTTATTTATTCTAGAAATTTCCATGGACTCCCTTCGTGGCCTACTTGCGTTACCGGTGTGTAGCTCAGAAGGACAACAGCGACAACATCTTGTGGCCAGCCCACTCTCATCCTGTGTGTATGGTGCGTGTGTGTGGTGTGTGCGTGGGCGGGTTGGAATTATAATGTTACTATTTACTACAAGGGGGATCCACACAAAAACACACACACACATATAACCGAACAGAAAAGTAAATTCTAACCATTCATCTTGTATAGTAGCCATAGCAGGTTCCTATTAGTCCTTGTGTCTTGTGCCGCCTTTGCGTAACATTTATAAAGTTATTCGGCGTCGTCGTCGTTTTGATAAAATCAAGTCATTATGTGAATTTTTTCTTTGTTTTTCTGTGTTGTTTTTGGCGGCTTAATTTCCTAAGGTTTCCCCATCTCCTTAAAGCCGCCTCCTCCTCATACCTTTGGTAGTTCATGGATGGCACACACATACCATCCATTCATTCATTCTTTAATTCTGGGCTCGTAGTTTGTCTGGTTGGTTTGGTTTGGTTTCATTATTATAATGTAAAAATCGAGTAATTTAGGTCAAGTGCTAAATAGGATAATGGAACAATCTGCCAAACTACTGAGCATTGACAAGAGCTCCCATGAAGGTAATAAGGGGTTAAATGAGGCAGGAGGAGAGCACATACTACAGAGAGCATAGAGAGATAGCGAGAGAGCCAGAGATATGTCTCCACTATTATTCCTAGAATAATGAAAACAAAAAGCCAATGACGCCAATAACGATATTTATCCTTTTTCGAGTAGCATTGACAATATTCCCAAACTATGGCAGCTCACCACCATTCGTGCCCTTTGTTTACTCTTTGCTCCCAACAAGTAAATAAATAAAAACTATAAAAATCTGAAAGAAAACGCACAGTAGAGAATCATAAATCATAACAGGCCGAGAAAGACTCTGACTGGAAGAGGGGAGCGGCGAGAAGGTGGTATTATAATGTCATAAATTTCCATACAAAAAAGGAGAATCAACAAAGATGGCAAAACGCATTGCAGAAAATTGCTTACATCTGATATTTATCGATAGTATCTATATATGCAATATATTATGATTATGTGGCAGTTGTCGCCGTACTCGTCAAGAATTATTTTTAGGCCCGAACTTTTATATTGTTTTGGTAAAGTAGGTAAGACAAATGACAATGTGAAGTTCAATCCTAGAAACATGACATAGATTGAGAAATAAACAATAGGCTAGGCTGAGAAGCTGAGAAAAGTTTAGCCCAATGTTTTCCTTCTTTGACATCGAAAGCAATAAATTATTCGGTCATAAATTTGCTGAATATGTATAATGGATGAGTTACAAATTGGAATTTCGCCCCACTCCCAAGACACAGGAGGAGAGGCATCGAAATGGCTTGCTGTTTATGGAAAATTAGTGAAATTTTTGGCAAAACAGTGGTTAGCGTTGGGAAAAATCTAATATGACCAAAAATCGCTCAAAACATTAAAAGCCGCCTTGGGAATATGTTCATTTCGGTGGATTGATTGCGAAAGCCTCATTAATTCTACAGCTACATTAGTTTTACGTTTTAGTAGATTAAACCGAAGAGACTATTCCTCAGACCTCGCTCGCTAAAGTGCAATTCAGCCCATACCAGAAAATTTGTGACACGAAGTGTACTACTTCCTATTCTAATTAGCTCTGTTTCGTGTTTTAAGACTCTTGAAAATTTCACATTGTGTTTTTGGTAAATATTACTATCACATGTATAAGAGAAGCGCTCAACGAAATGTATATCAATTGAGCTCCTCTGGTTCTTGTAAACGGCTGCAATTATGGCCAAGGACGCGCTCTATTGGAAAAAGATAATTTCTGTCCATATACAAATGTCTCGGTTGTTCAAGTCTTGCGACTTTGGCTGCTTGGTGAAATGATAAAGCTCGGTTTTGCCATTATTAAAGTTCAGTCCAGATTTTAGTAAAACCTTATGCAAAAGATCCGCCTAAATTTATTTTATCGCTTTTTCAAGGTAGAGTTCTGTTTGAGTTTGATTGCGCTTGCACCTTGGCTTGTTTGGGTAGCCTTCATATAAATAAGTCTTCTAACTTTGAATTTTACTCTTTCACAAGACATTATGTTCATCAGAAATTGCTTGCATTTAATTTTGTTGCGTCAGGACCCAACCTTGTTGAACGTAAGTAATTTAGGTACATATATTGAGATAGCTCCAATACTTGTATTTTGTACTTTTGATTTACTTGAGGCAAGAATAAAATGTACTGGAAAAACCATACGAATCCATATTTTGTTACAGTTCCAAAGAAAAGTTTTTAGTGCTTCTATCAGTATTTTGTTAAAGCCCCTGTATAAACGTATGTACGTATACAGGGTTGCCCATATTCGACGGACCCATGTTTTAAAAAAAAAAATCAAAGAAAAAAATAAAAATTTGGCGGTTGGCAATCTTATTCATTTAATTTGTTCCAAGTAGATTTGTTTACATCAATTTTTGAATATGATATCTCTCAAATGGCCGCCTCTGGCGTTGATGGCGTATTGTGCCCTTTTTGCAGCATTTTCCATCGTTTTCGCCAACATTTCGACCGGAATAGCGGCTATTTCTTCACGAATGTTGTCCTTGAGCTCTTCTACGGTCCTTGGCTTGTTAACGTAAACCTTTGACTTCAAATGTCCCCACAAGAAGAAGTCAGCGGGCGTCAAATCGGGCGAACGCGGTGGCCAGTCCAAATCACCACTTTTCGACATCAAACGGCCCGGAAACAAATTTTTCAGAAAATCGATTGTTATGCGACTTGTGTGCGGTGGAGCGCCGTCTTATTGAAACCAGAACTGCCTCATACGCTTTCGACGAATAATTGGCATCACAAAATTGGTCATCATGTCGCGATAACGCTCCTGGTTGATGGTAACAGCATGGCCATTTTCGTTTTGGAAGAAAAACGGCATAATGACCGTTTTCGCACTAACGTCGCACCAAGCTGTGACTTTTTCGTCATGAAGAGGCAATTCTTGAATCTCCTGAGGATTTTCAGTGGCGTAAATACGGCAATTTTGCTTATTTACGGTCCCATTCAATGTGAAATGGGCTTCATCGGACATGATAATTTTGTTCCAAAATTGCTCGTCATCATCGGTCATTTCGATGACTCGTTGGGCCCATTCCAATCGACGAGGCTTGTCCGCAGGCAACAATCTTTACGTCAATTGAATTTTGTGCGGGAACAAATGCAAATCAACGCGAATAATCCGTTGTAAAGTGGACCGAGCCATGCCCAACTGCTGAGAACGGCGTTTTTGGGATGTTCTTGGGGACCTCTCAACACTGGCTCGTACGGCAGCGATATTCTCGGCCGATCGCCTTGGTCGACTTTTATTTGGCCTCTTCGGATTAGAAAGAACCTCACCAGTCGAAAATTTTTCGTATAAACGCTTAATGGTGTTCTTAGAAGGCGCACTTCTCACATTTTTTAATATTTTAAAAGCACGTTGAGTTTTCACAATTGACTTCTTCTGTTGAATGTAAATTTCAACTATTTCAGAGCGCTCGCGTGGCGTGTATTGTTCCATGGTAAAAATCTGCTTGGACTGACGCTTCAAACGCGGTATGTCATTAAGCGATCTGACATCTCTGTCAAAAGTTATGGCGTTGCCAGATGGGTCCGTCGAATATGGGCAACCCTGTAATATTGAAGAAATACCCTGTATATTACGAAGAGGTGTTTGATTAGTAATTAAAATGCTGTCGCGTGACTCCACGCTAAGAAATACGAACACCCATTTTGCGTTGTCTACTTATTATGCCCACTGTGTCTTTATTTCAGTTAGTACAATGTAAATACCAATATTGTGCCAAGGCCTTGACATACGTTAACCAAGAAGAACCAACAGAACCGTCACACAAAGAATGGCTAAAAAAACACTCGAACTGTCCCAGCCTCATCTTGATCCGTCTAACTGGTTTTACTCCTCATTCTTCTGCTCCTATACGTTTTTTTATTTTCTTTCTTTTCTTTTTTTTTTTTTTAAACAAACAATGGACCTAAACAGTAGAAATGTTTACAGACACATTTTGCATATTATTTTCGAGTTCCTTTTCTGCCGTATGAATTGAAAACAGATGAAGGAGACTAGACTACATATAAAGCAAAATTATTGTGGGTGAGGAAACAACCTTGCCTGCTATTCCTCGCCTTAGGCGGTTGTTTGGTGATAACCATCACCTTTTTACATTACCCTGCTCGGATAGACAGGGGGACGCATTCATCAAGGTGGGAGAAAAGACAAGGCTTAGATGTCTTGACAAAGGAGAAAGAATGGAAGAAATAACATAACGTAACCCCTGAAATGTGAAAATAAAATTTCCTGTATTAGTCGAGTATGTATGGCTGGGTTCCGTTAGACGGAGGACGGTCCCTGGAGGTGGTGCAAGTTAAACAGAGTCTTTATAACACAAATGATGGTTGCGTTGCGGGAGTGGTGTGGTCGCACTCGCATTAGTAGGTGTATGTAAAGGTCCCCAGGTGTATGTATATGTGTATACAGGCATTTTGAACAACACTCTTGCATTCACTTATTTCCGTTTCCGTTACTACATGGCTTGCTGTACTTCCGTTGGTCTTGCAGAACATCTACAAAACACATCTACACACGCAGTGTACACAAAACTACAACCATTTTCTCAAACCGAAAACCAGTGTAAATTGATGAATGTCTGAATGAAATGTTCTCTTTTCACCCTCACTCATGTTTCTTGACGACGGGAGCGTCGTAGATTTCTAAGAATAAGTTGCTTTTTTCGGTTAAGTAAGTAGAAATGTTCAGAAACTTTGTGGTTAAAAAATAAACCACAACCATTTAGAATTTATTTGATTCATACCTGGGACACTAAAGAAATCGAAACCGTAATTGGGTAACCGGTTTCATTTCATAGAGAAAAGTATATCGGAAGGCAAATACCGGGTGACTGGAAAATGTTGTAACACATAAATTGGTTTTCCCTCACTCATTTGGAAAATTCTACATTTTTATTAAGTATTTCTGGTTGCATTTTAAAAATAATTGAGTTTAAATAACCCTTCCACTCGATGGCGAATGGTTATTCATTACTGTTTATAGAATTGCAGCGGGAATTGCGCCGATAAATCATTGACATTTGTTAGGTTTGAGTCAGGAGTCCTCTTCAATCGCAGCTTTGAGTTTTTCGAACGGATAATCTTCAGATTTGGATACTAAATAGATGAATTAGCAATTTGGAATTGTTTCAATTCAGTTCATGCAACTTTATGGTACATTGCATTGTCTTGGTACATTTCAAAATACGGAGATCTTAAACTTACTACCCAACAACTACTGGACGCCTTTCATCAGGACATTTTCACTTAGTGGTCTGTCGATTCGGTCCAGGTTTGTTTCGTATATTGTCGTACGCCACACGAAGAAGAATTATTTTTATAGTATTTCCAGCGCTCCGGATCAGTAATCACTTGAAAAATATTTTGATATCTTTAGGATGTCAGCTATGTCTTGCACTTCACTTTCTGATTGTTACAAACAATTTTCAGGAATTTAAATCCGCAAATCCGCTTTGTTTAAAATGCGCAAACCATCGGAAAATGGTTGCTTTTTTCATCGCATTTTCCCAATCAGAAATCAGTGCTTAAGTACTTCAGAAAACGAATATGAGGGTGGGGCGAAGAAAATTTAAGCCAGTCACACCCTACGATAGAAGATTAGTTGAAGACGACCCCATAAATGTTAAATGTTTGGTTCCGATTGTAACTCTTCGCAGGGTAAAATACCTAGGAAGACATATGTCGCTGAAAATAGTTTAGTATCTAGATATTTTCTTTGCAAAGAATGTAACCTTTTTTTTGTCAACCACCACGGAGTAGTTAGATATGCTTAATTTGTCTCACGATTGAATTTTGTCAATAGTTTCGAAATGTCCCTGATGATAAATTCGAAATTAACTCTAACGAAATTATCTGTTGATGCGACATATTTTCCACTATGCATATATCAAGTTATTCGTTCATATACAGGATATATACCGATAGAAATTTCCTAATATATCTCGCGCATAAGTCAGAATAATTTCAAAAAGCGACAATTTGGTCCTATGTATTTTTTAGAAGAGCACCATGCAGGCTGTGATCTTTAAATTTAGTTTGTTTTCAGAAAAGTTTCACGAAGAACTCAATTTTCTTGTTCTTTCAGATATTACTGAGAGCGCAAGTAAAATCAACAGTTGCCCATTTAATTTGCGAACTGCTCCAATTTAATTTGTGGAGGTTGCGAATCATAATACAAAATATCACGGTAACCGAAGAAAAACAGTCAGTGTACCACTTCTGGCACGATATTCATTCAATTACTCAGTTGTTTCTTAATTATTAGGTATAAGTCTCATCTGTTTAACTTGCTGACGGCCATAAATAATCTTTTTACAGATTTTAAAGCGACGGCATTGTTGGAAAAAATTGAGCGTTTTTGGCGCCAACCGAGTTTTGACTCGTCTAAGGCCCAAAATATCGTTTAGTGTGGAGATGACTGATCCTTAGCCAATTCTTTCATGACCTTCTTTGAAATGACGTCAGTAAACATTTCTTTTCGACAAAGGATGTTTACCTTCTGTCTGTTCACATTTTCGCTCACCCAAATCGCATATAAAAATCGTCGCGATGACTTTTTGCGTCGCGCAAAACCAGGCGATATTTATGGTGTGAAATTTGCCGCGGGTGTCAGCCACATTTATAATAAATTAGAAAAAAAATTAACCACAAAAAATGATCTTTATTTTTGAAAAATCACCGGAAAGATGGTACAAATTTTGACGAAATTTCATATGAAATGTTATCCATAATTATGGGTCACCCACCTCTTTCTTATTTTTGGTCTATTTTTCAAAACCTGTTTATGGGGATTGTTTCAATATAAAAAGTGTCGCAAAAATTAAATTTGAAAAATAGTGTAGAATTATCAGCGGCTCAACTACCCTACCGGCCTTTGCTCTTTATATAAACCTGCAATTGTGAGATAAAATTTTGGTTAATCAATTGGGTGCTTTAGACTATTTTTGGATAATTACTCATGTTAAAGAAAGGATTAACAGCAACAAAAATAACCTTAAAAGAAGAAAAAATCTAGCAATATTTATTTAAAAAATGTTTTGCCTTGGACTTTTACTTCAGTGACATATCCTATCCTTATCTACCCTTAAAAGAAGACAAATTTTTCAAATAAAAATCGTACGATCTTTTTTTTTGTCCGCGGTGCTCACTTCTGCGTGGCGTGTCTACTCTGTTTTATTTTGCGAGGTCAAGAAAATGAAAAAAATAACAATTACATGATAATTAATAATAGCTAAACAAACAAGTTAAATAAATAAAAAAATTAATAACAAAAAAAAAATTCTTCGTCTGCGGTACTGACTTCGGTTTCTGATTTCTACCCAGTATTGCGAGATACAAAATTTCATCAAAGTATGAACTTTATCCAATTCATTAAGAGTAATGGAATTCGCTGCGCAAAAAAAAAAAAAATAAATAAATTACTAAAGGCTATATACCTTAGATGGGCTATATAAATGTATTGCCTGCAAAGATTTACCGGACAATAAATTTTTACAACATCGCATGGAATGAAATTTTGCTATGAATTCATATTAAAAAAGCGAACGGTTTTTTATTTAATAAGTTCTATATTGAAATACAACGTTTATTGTAATAATGGAAGAACATAATTGATTTTATTTTATCAAAAATACATACGTTTGACCACTTTTCAACAAAATATACGAGTATTCTTTTCTGGGTCAACATTTCTTTCAAAATATTGTTCAGTTAGATGGTAAATTATGCGATAAATAACCCAGTAATTTTGGGCAATTTTTAATTTTTAATTAGGGAAATTTTTATTTAATTTTAAGCAAAATTTCGTTTTATTTTTTGGTAATTTTTTATTTTTGGATATTAATTTTTCGGCGATTTTTCATAATATTTGTTGAGTCTCAATTGAAAGATTGTTAAGAGTTTATATACAAAAAATTCTTGTTGTTTTACATTTTTAGGCCCGCTGATGATTTTTATGAAATGTTTCCTAATTTTGAATTACGCGTCGGAGATGGTTTTTAAAGTGGCACAAATAATGTACGATAGGCGGGTTGTGTGTTATTTCAATAAATCTCCTTTCAATGTAAACAAATTCATGTGTATCTGTCTGTTTGTTTCGCATTACGTCTCGCACCGTTCTTTCAATTGTGATGTAAATTTAGAAATAAAATAATTAAAATGTCTCATATGCACCTGAGTCTATTCCATATGTGGTATGTAAAGTGACACGTATGAAATGAATCTATTGTATAACCTGAAGTACGGAATGACCAAATTCATATTTTCATTGTTTAGCCCACTTTGCTTCCATTTATTGAAATTGAAAATATTAATATTGAACGCAATTTTATGGAATTTTCCATAATTTAAAAAAACCGACTCTAGCTTGATCTGAACACGTCTGCCGGACTCTGAATTCTACACCTCAAATCTAAGCCCGATTCCACAATGTAATAACAAATTACTGAAGAGCTGTGCCTAAAACTGATTTAAAAATGTCTTTCGTCGTGCTAATTCTCTATTTTCTATACAAGAGCCGCCAATACGATTGCCAACGCCCCCCTGTAATAGCTAAGTAAAACTTGGACTATCTAGGAAAAGGGGCTGACAATTTTGGTACTACCGCAATTGTCAACCCTTTCTTCACAGCCAGGATATACCAAATTGATTATGCTAGTATGGAACATAATCCTCATTAGCCGAGGTGAGACCTATCTTACCCCTGCTACTGTACGGGTCTGTAGCGCCCGGTTGCAATGCAACTCCACATTCGAGCACAAAGTCTCTACCAGTGATTTTGGTACCAACCACAACCCGTGTGATGCTCCCACTAGGGGTCCTTCACCAAATGATCAGGCGGGAACTCAGTCCTGGGGTCTCCTGATCACCACGCTACCGGCCAAACTCACTGGTTGGAGCAGCGTAGCAAAGCAAAAAGCAAATCTACTACCAAACTGTGATTTATACACCATACTTCACGGGATTGGTCGCCCTGTGGCAAAAGAGTACAGACTGGACACTTTTACGTACCTGCAGGCACGGAGACCCCAGGCAGATGGAACAGCCGATACTACATTGCAAGGATGCAGTACCCCCACATTCCTCTATATTAAATGTGTTACACTCCTTACATGTTCATATAAAAAGTTTCTTTGACAGTTTTGCTAGAGTTCCCGCTATGCTTACGAGGAAAACGAAACCCGTGTTTAAAACTTTTTATACGCCTTATCTCTATCTCTCCTTCATGCAACACCCTTAGACCAGAACTTGAGTGGTTTGCCTCAAGTGTATTGCGGTTACTTCAACTGCTTGTTAATAAAGTAGATTTTATATTGAGATCTATGGCCTGGCCTAGCACTTCATTCAAGACTAATAACACTGAAGAGACCGGTAGAGAAAAATAAAGTAAAAAATCTACTTGTAAACAGATCCTTTGAGAAGTTGAAAAATAAGTTAACCGCCCGAATGAATATCAAGAGCAGAGAGTTGCAAAAAAAAAAAAAACGGCGGCGCAGGAATACTTGTTATTGTTGTCTTTTCTTTATGTATATGGATACAATACAAATCTGCCATGATGTCATAAATATGTGAATTATGCAGAAAAAAAATTGTTTAACAATGTGGAGAATCTATGAAAAAACCAATGGACAAACAGCCAGGGCCCACTAGAGCGAACTAAACCAAACTTAGGCCATTTATGTAGATTTATATTTTTTAACTGTTTCGTATTCTGGAATTTACATATACAAGAATAACATCTTTTGTAAAGAATTCTGACACAACAACAGAAACAAAAAAAAATTTTGTTGGAATAGTTGCAACAGTGGGTCGAAAGGCCCCAAAACCGTAGAAACTTTGTGAAAATAGTGTATATTTGATTAAAATTATTAGCAATAAATTTGATATATAGAAAAGTTGATGGGAAAGGAGCAAAAGATTTAATTTTTCGTAATATTTGAAGTTTCATTATGTCGCAAAGACATGGCGAAATAGAGATCAATTCGATTAAATTAAGCTGTGAGAAATACACAACGAATTAGAGATCAATTCATTGATAATTATTCCAAAGCATTTTTCAAGAACTAATTTTCGAACCACCTTTTTCCCTCCGAACGAAGTAATTCCAAAACAGAATAATCCGTGTCCGATGGTTGCTCTTCTTTACTGCTCCAAAGAATTCCAGTAAACAAATGGTGATGTACAGTTACGTATTGACCACTTGCAGTAGTGACAAGCCTAGTATTTCCAAGTGCACGACCAACTTATTGGAATTGGCACGTCTTGACAGATTCATTTAGTCGACACTTTTTTACATTAGGGGACGTGCGTGGATCCACAATTCACCGTCTGTCACGATTTTATAGTCGTTTTGGAAACATCGAGATCGAATTTCTATACCCACCGCCATATGATGCTACAGCTATAAATATCCATCTGAGATGTTATAAGGTATACATATTTCTGATCGTCGTAAAGCTCTATGGCGTGTGCTTCCTGAAGGCACAAGTCCTACGAGTTTGAAATTGGTCACAAAAAATACTTCATATTTAAAGACACGCCAATTTCGAAATTTGGGAAAAATCATCACGGTAGTCAAAAACTTGCACATGCTTTCGGTAAACCTCGCCTCCAACAGTCGAAGTCACAAGTTGTTGGTGGGTTAAACTTCGTCGAAAATGGGAAGAAATCACCAACCGAAAATATTCACGATTTAAATCGATTTAATTTTTTGGACAGGATGTATTTGTCAAGTCTCGTGTGACAAAACCTTCTGATTACGGGTGTCACTAAAAACACATAGAGTAACACAAAAGAGTACACATAATGCTATTATATAAATTCTCTTATTCAATCATTCAATCCTGACCTAGGCAGACCTTGAATTGATCTTATTCTAAAAATATATTGCGGATATTCTAGGAAACCTTTTACCTATTTCTAATGATAATAAAATGTTACCCAATAATTGTCAAATTATGCGCATATTAGTCGTACTTCTTTTCCATACCTCTCCATATTTCCATCGGTTGCATATTCAATCCCCTGAATTAAAAAAACTGTGAGGAAAGTGGCAGGTACGTAAAAATGAAACATAAGTGAAACTAATAACAAAAATAATAAAAAAAAATATATAATAACAATAATAACACCAAATAGAAGACACATTTAAGTGGATGCGACTTGTTAAAAATTGAAACCTGTGCCTTGTACGGTGTTGTATTAAGCATATTTTATAAGAGTCGCTATGCCCATAGTACGATTAAAAACTATATTCTATTACAGACATAGGGTGCGCAAATATCGGGAAAATTGAAAGCCTTCACACGAAACCAATAATCATAATATAATACATTGTTGTGTAGAGCGGCCTAATCGATATGATTTGAGTGACTTTGAAATAAAACTATTTATTGGCTGTATGTTAACGTCAGAATATGCAACAAAAACCCAAATATGTGACTAGTGATTACTACAAAACTTCTAGAAAACGACATGCATCTTAACTGATT
This sequence comes from Philornis downsi, assembly GCA_019455685.1. NCBI lineage: Eukaryota > Metazoa > Arthropoda > Insecta > Diptera > Muscidae > Philornis > Philornis downsi. Next base: position 3,510,581 of record JAHXMU010000099.1, on the reverse strand, counting down.
TGAAACCAAAAATTTGAACTTTCAATTTCATGCTAAAAACCTATTCGAGCGCATTAACCCTCTTTACAGAATTAGGCCCATAATTACTCATCTTAGTCATGTGTGTCTAAAACATGGAAATCACTATACTAAGTAATTCAGTCGTGGTAAACCCATCCGATTTGGATTCAAAAACCGGGTACTATTTAAATGTATGATTTTGCTCCCTTGTAGTGCCGCTATCCAAATGCTAACTTATCTCCTGTGCTAACTTATCTCCATATACAACTACATAAATATTGCAGTCTGATTTAGCACCAAAAAGTGAAAATTTCACAATCGGTAATACGGAAGAGAGAAATGGCCAGATATAGTCTGTTATAATTTCCGCAATGGAAATTCATTCGTATTTGTTGGCAAAAAATGGTTAAGTTCACTTATTTCTAAAACTGATTTTTTGATTATTACGGTAATTGTTTAATATCGATAATAGTTTTCACGTCCTCTACGTTTTACGTCCTCTGACGTAAAACTTCATAATGACTCCATGTTCTATTTTAAACTATGAAACAGGCGGTTTTAAACTCTTTATTTTTTGTATAGTTCTTAAACATTTTAGGAAAATGAACTTAATACCTTTTCCCACATTGTTACTGGTACGCGAACTATATAGATGTATTTCTTGAAACAATATTATGCTCGAAGAATATGGTAAGCACTTCAACACCAACCTTATAGTTCAACTTACAATTTATTTACAGATTAAAGATTGCAATTAATCTTATATGTGAGAAAGAAAACACTGTATTGCCTTTTGTTACTATAATTTTTTCGATTCTTTTCTTAAACTTCATTTGATATATAAATTTGATTTGAAAATTCTTAAAAAAAGAAACATCCTAATAACAAATTCAAAAAAGAAGAAAAAATATGCAAGGAAACAAGGCGAACATATGATGACCAGAGGCTAAAATATCTGTAATAGCACTACACGAGTACAAACTTATAAAAACGTTTGCCATGCATGAATGTCCTTTAGCAGGAAACAGGAACTCTTATGCCACTCCATCACACACTGGCATACACACACACACACACAAATACACCCTCACTATTTCTAACATATGTAGTCGCTAGCGTGTATATGCGAAGCATTTGAACAATAATTTGCAAATTATGTTATAAACATTTCCCCCGTGTGGTATTTTTCCAACTTTAGTTTTTTCTATATTTGACCCTTGCTTTACCAGGAGGAGGGTTGAGATCTTATTTTTTTTTTTTTTTTTGCTCCGTTTCCTAAATATTCATGTAGGAGTTGTAAAAAAGTCATAAGAAGGCTTATAAAACCCTCTATGTGCTCGCATGTATGTTCGGTAAAATAACCAAAAGCTATTCGAAGAAATCAAATGTAAATAGAAAGAATGCCCAATTTGTTATATGCCTAAAAGTATGCCACTAGTATATTTAAGTAATTCTGTACAAATAAATTTCTTTTGTGCCAGACGTCAACCCAATTTTTATTGCACATATAATAAAAAAAACCCCGGGGGGTGAAATTAAGGGGAGGGGAAAAGTAATTGGAAATAGAGAAAATGAAATTGGGAAAATGGCCAGTTACTATATACAGTATAAATAGCGACGCCTTTAAATATGCTCCAATTTTGATTTGGTTTAAACAAAAATACTATATTTTGTCTTGTAAGATTGTTCTATATACTTCTATATATTGAAATATGTTACAAATCTCCACAGTTATGAAAAAATACAACATTTCCTGTTCCAGTATTGTTTCAAAGACAACTTTTATTGGCAGAGCTATGAAATATTAAGAAAATATTGTGTAAAATTACGTTTAAGGTCTAAACTTTAGGTCTTCCCATAGGAGATTTCTTGAAGATTCCCAGACAGCACATTGTATTTTTTTTTTTTTTTTTAAATTTAGAACTTGGTTTAAAGTAGTAATTCGTCTGTCAACATTATGTCTTGTCGATGGTCTACTTTTAGATTTTTTTCATGTCCCCAAAAATAAGTTGGATATCTTAGATACAATTTCTTTGTTGGAAAAACATAACATTTGTTTGTCGAATGAACCGAACAAACAGACGGGCACCTCATTTTAATTTGTGTGGTCATGAAGATTTATTGAAATGTCGGCTCCTAGCCTACATTAACTGTTGTATACTAGAAACCATTTCCGACTGCTAAGCATCAATCTTCCAGCATTTCATTACAAACAAGTGAACAATGTGGGATTCTGTTCAGACTTCCGCTTTTCTCTTTTTTTCATTCTTCAAGTAAATGCGGGATAGTTCCAACAAAAAGTCGTAAGAGCACTTATAAAACGCCTTTTGAAATAAGCAAAGGCTGTTCAAAGATATGAAATATCATAAAAAAAGGAAAGCTCAATTTGTTTCATGTCTAAATGTATTATACAAGTTAATTTAAGTAATTCTGCAAAAATAAATTTCTTTTATAGCACACATTTGGTCCACAATGAAGAGGAGGGGAAAAGTAATGGAAAACGGAGAAAATGAAATTGGGAAAATAGGCAAGCTACTTCAATATAATACTAGTCGAAGCGCCCTTAAATGTATTTCAGTTTTATGTGTTTTAAAGAATACAACTTTTTGTTTTGTAATGTTATTCTATAGATTCAGAGAAGAAATCACTTTGTGACGTAGCATAAATAGTTGCATATATTTGTGGGACTTTCCTGCAAGTGGCTTAAAATACGTTAAAAAATATAAAAATGTTGAAATATTGGCATTACAATTTTTATTGGTTCTCATATATATGTTCCGAATTAAAATATTGGTATTTTAGTGACAAATCTCAAAATCGTTAGCACGTTTTCCTTATCACTTCTTTTAGAATTTGTTACTTCTTGCTTCAATTTAAAAGCAAACAAATTTTGTACGAAATCGGTATGGTTTATGAATTATGTAGCCAAGAAAATTTGATTTGTACAGGTTTTCCATTCAGTGATTTCAAAACCGCCGGTCTGGGTCTGGGTCAAGGCTGTGGGCTGTTATATATTTTGTGAAAGTTTTGCCATTTACGAATACGGATCGTTTAAAAATCGAAATAGTTAAAACTTACTACAAAAGTGGTGATTCAAACGTAGGCTTTCAATCGAACAAAATTTTCTTCAGCGGTGAAGCTCATTTGTCATTCCGTGGTTACGTCAGTAAGTAAAATTGTCACATGTAGAGTTCGGAGAACCCAGAAGTGATTGTGGAAAAGCCATTTCATCCGGAAAAAGTAACTGTTTGGTGCGCATTATGGACTGAAGGTGTCATTGGGTATCGTTTTTCGACAATGACGCTTGAGGAAAGGATCAAAAGGATTCACTGCTGCAACCAATCTAGAGGCGGTCATTTAAATGATACTGTATTTCGTACATAATCGCAAGGTACAAGCATTATAATGAAAGAAAAGTTTCATCGAACTCGTAGCTTTGTGTGTGTTTTATTTAACTTTACTTTTGAAACCAAAAAATGGGTAATCCCATACATTCTTTAAAGTAGAGAATGCTCCGTTTGCGGCATCACAACTACGACGGAGACGATTTGTTGTTAAGCATTTTAAAAGTTATTAGTCTCGTAATCTTATGCTCTTAAAATGAGCATAAAATGTTACTCTGAAACAGTTTTTTAAAGGACAATATGTCAAAAAATTCACTTTGCTTTAAAAAATTACTATTCTGTTATTTTCTGCTCCATAATGTTTCTATTTGTTGCCGTTGTAAACAAATTCCCTTGCATCCTATGAATGAGATAGGGGGTAGTTTCTCACATTCAGCGAGCTTACATGCATTCTATTTTTTGACTCACTCAACGGAACCTATGAAATGTAACGACGATTCCTAACTTTACAGTTTAGGAAGCTTTTACCAGACTAGTTGATTATTCGACTACTCGAAGTGTTCGTCAGACACATCGAGTGACCGACTTTCAAATAATTATAGCGGATAGAAACCCGCGTTCGTGCGAAAGGTACGACTATCGTGTACTAACCATCACGCCACGATCGACTGGTTGTAGACATGTTAACATGTCTAAATTACAGACGAGATTCTTTTGTAACCTCTGCGGAAATGACAATCTTAATGGAAAGGCAATCGTAACTAAAGTGAATTTTTAAATTTTTACATAAATATTTTGTGGGTCGATGAGTTCTTTATAGTTTCAGAGCTCCTTTTAGCCACATTTTAAGTAATATCGTAAAAAAACATTAAAATGTATATCTGGCGTATTGAATGTTACACAAATTCCTACATGTATGTTTTCTACAGACATCTGTTTTTATTTTGGAAATGTGTTTTATTTTAGAATGCATATTTTTTTATTTTAAAAAATATTGTTGAAATCAGTAGTAGTATTTAAAAACATATTTTCTATAAAAAAAATCAGTGTTCCAATATCGTCCTTGTGAAAGAAATATCTTTGCATGTATATGAGCTTGTCTTTTACGTGATTTGTGTGGAAAACTCTTTTCCAAGTTGCTTTTCTATGGGAAAACGTTTTCCTCAGAGAAATTGGCTTTTGAATGTAGTTTGCTATTGCAGACGCTTCTGTGTAAGAAATTTCTCTTCGGAGGAAGACGGTCTGTTATAAAAAATCGGGCTCCGAAGCCCGCCGCTGGCTTCGTCAGTACCCGAAGATAAACGAGCTTACCCTCTGAGGAACTTTGCTGTAATAACACAGTATCTCCCAACACACTTTTATATACTGGAGCGGCTTTCTGTATGAAAACCATATTTGCCAAAAACTTTCAAGACAACTACCTCGAGCAAACTTCCCTATAGGAAACTGGCTTCTAAATACGTTTCTTTAAAATCACTTCCTTTTAAATTAGTTTTCGATAGTAATAGCATTAGTGGCAGTAGTACTAGAATGTATTCCTCTGTGAGTAGCGATTCTGTGGGGACTACTTTCTGGTAAGCATTGTCTTACGAACATTACTTTCTTTTTCGAAGACGATATAGCAAAAGCATTTATGGATTGTGTACTTGCGTGGTAAATGGTATCGAAGTATCCTTATCTTATGTAAAAATCTGTTAATGTTTCAGTTTGAACGAGAGCTTAAAAAAATTGTATTTTAAAGAGAGTGGTTTCGAAAAATATGATGACATATTGTATATTAAAAAAAATATTGTGGATCTGTACATCTGTTCTTGCGACTGGTGTCTTATTATTTATTTTAATATGCATAAATTGCGTATAAGTTTTGAAGAACTACAATACGACGAATACGTTGTATAGAACTTGGTGTTGCTAACATCGATGAATCCAACGGACCCAACGCGTGGATTGCTTCAATGTATTGAAAAGTTACATATAAAAATTTTACACAAAGTTGTAGTACCGACCTATTTTCCATTGTTAATAATTAATATTTCTTGTTTCCCAAATGTAGTATTTGACCTTTTGTCCTACAAATGAAATTTGGCGGATTCCTATGAGTCGCCATTCGCTCTTTCTTAAAAGCACACAGGAATTCCTGCAACTTTGTTGTGGACCTACACAATGTTTCTGCCGCCATTCCACGAAAGTGTAATAAAATTCAAGTTTGTTGCTTTGAAATTAAATTTATTATCTATTTTATGTCAACGAGATCACAAGGAATTGGTTGTTGTTGCAGCAAAACCATTAGGTGGTAGACGAAAAGACGCCATAATGAAAGGCAAATTCACTTTATCGTTATTCAAAGGATACGAGTTGTATTTGTTTTTATTTTTTTGGTCTTTTCAGAATCTGAGTCACACAGATTTTTTGTGCATTCCTCCATAATATTCAGTTATTCGCATTCGTTGCGACTCACTTAAAATGTATGCATGCAACATTCTTTTGGCAGGCAAAAAGAGTTCTCTCACTACTCTCTATATTTGGGTCACAACTTACGAGTTGAAAGGTTAAATTAAACAATAAACAATGGCTGAACCTACAGTACAGTACCACCAGGAGGAGGGATAGTATATTACAGTGTGTGCTGCAGAACATTGGTCTTCTAAGTAGATTGTGGCGGGAGGGGAAAGAATTAGAAAATAGTGTCAGGGGAATGTTAGGTTCAAGTGGTCATCGATATGGTGACAATTTATTTTACTGCTTTCTTTCAGGGGGCCGCAACAATTATTTAAAAGTGTAAAAGCTTTATGAATTTTTATTTAAACGCTTTTACCATCTTGTGATACCTTAACTTACATAGCTTTAATATACAGCAGCCGTTGGCCAGAAATTTCAGTTGAAATCAATGCAACATGTTTTTATATAACAATATTTATTGTACATAGCCAGGCGTAAGATTACAATTTTGATATTAAACACATTTGTAGTTAACGTCTGGATGACTGCTGCGATGTAACTCGTTTTTGCGGCCCGGGGAAATTTCGTATATTGATAAAAGCGTACAACTGTAGGCAATCTTTCTGCATCGAAAATGTGGTCGATTTTGGCTTCAGATTTGGAAATAAAGCCGTACCCAAGATGAATGACTACATTCCTTGATCAGAATGTAAAAACCATACCGATTAAATATTAACATCCACAAAACATCAGTGCAATGTATGTAGTCCGAGTTTTCAATATCGACTCGGACTTCTTAGGTTTTTTTTACAGAAAATGTTATTAGACGGTTTTGTTAATAAAATGTTCGTTAGAAGTCAGTTTTGATGTATAAAATTAAACAAAATATTGTCGTCTAAAGGTCATCTAAAGGTATTTGCTTTTGTAAAATGTATTCGATGGCATCGAAACTCTAGCAGAAATCCTTATTTTTACAGAAAATTTAATACAAAGTAAAATTCTTTGTAACAAATATGCTTTCGAAAACAATACACTTGTAAAAAAAATTAAAAGTATACCAAAAAACGTTTATGTTGGACATACTTCCCGTCCATCCAAAACAACTTCCTACAACGTCGGAAATCACGTAACAAAATTCATTTTTCTTGTAGAAAATGCCCATCGAGTTATCAATCTTTTAGATAAAGAGCAGAAAAAATTTCCTGAGAATATTGGAAACAAACATAATCAATTGTGTGAAAGTTGATGGTGATTATTAATGTGAAAGGATGGAAGATTTGTATAAAAAAAAATAATTATCCAAGTGACTTGCGCCGCCTATCGTTTACTTTTGGCACTGATGTTTGGAACCAATCTGTCATGATATCGACTAAGCTATACAATGTGGAAGTGAATATATTCTACGTGTCTTCCTCTTTACAAAAGTTTTTAGGGCACGTATCGCATTCTACCGTAACGTGTGCTTACACGTCTTTCAAAAGAATGGAAGGTATCGGATCTTGTAAAGGATCTGTAACCTCCTCGCTTAATGAAGTGAAAGGGAATGGAAGGAGGAATACATTCTGGAAAAAGTAGCAAATTTGGCATTCCAATATTTCCTTGAGTTAGAGAATATTTCATGCTGCATCTTTTGTGCAAATTATTTACATATTAGTTGAAGTATCTTGGTTGAGTGAACTTCTCTAAGGCGAGTCAAAATATGCTTCAAATTTGGTTGGAGAGCTATTCACAGAAACATTTATATACATAATATATATATACAGAGTTATAGCTTCAAAAATTTATTTGCGCTACCTTTGGTGACCACTTGTGTCAATTTGCGGCCTAATTGTTCCATATTCTTGGAAAGTATAATGTCATGATGGCCGACGATACTGTTGGCAATATTGTGAACACTTTCGCGCCCAACTGCAATAAGCGGAAAATGTATTGAATAAATGGGCTACTTTAAAATCCTATGCCTACGTGCAGACAAAAATTTACCAAATTTTCTTTGCTGTTGCTGGTATCGAATTATACGGAGCATGTAGATGGGCAAAAATTGGCTAGTATACCTAAGAACTCTCGAAATAATTCGTGGACCACCTACCACACATTAATTGTACTATAGTGTTTCATTATAATTGTAGCTCATTGTAATTGTAGCATAATTGAACTATGCCTGTCACAAGCATGCATGCCTGTCATAGCATATTTCCTTATCTAAGTTAAAGTGATCCGAAAAATGCAAATATTTGTTAAATAACTTTAAACGTCATTTTGCAATTCGGATACTATGGTCGGTGGGGAAGCAATTCCTGCAATACTGATATGGCGACTACACGCTTACGTGGCGGTGCGTTATTCCCGTAAAAACGAATGACCAAATGAGGTCGGTTCTAGCCTTTTTAAGGTAGTTAAGGCATGGACTTCTAAAAAATCGCCGTCACCTTTTTAGCTGGCAGATCCATCTGTCCGCTGCTTTAATTAATCCTTACTGACTGGTGTGTCATCGCCAATTGCTACGATAAGTCCGAAAAAATTACTTATTGCGACTGAACATCGCCAAATACAACTTCAAAAGTGTCGGACAGTTGTGTTACTTTGTCGACTGTTAGCAAACGCATCATCCATCTGGAAATAAGTAAAAATATTTAAAGGTATCGAACAGCTACGCATATTGTTTTTTCAAATTGTCCCTTATTACTAACTGGACTAGACTGTTATTTACAAGCAAGCTTTTTACAGCCTTCTCTTCGACAACAACCAACTAATAAGAAGTGATAAAAAGAAATTCTGCTTGGATGCCAACGATATGTTTTCTATTGTAGGCCGTATTGCGAAATTGAAAACTGTTGCATATCACTAGGTGTTGTATGAAGATATGGTTTTCTCCGTCTATTAAATCCTACAAAGCCTGGATCATCGGATCATAAAAAAAGTACTCCCAATAGCATTATGAATCAAACAACTGCCACTGAATTTTTACTTCAGATCTGTTACTGCGAAGTCAAAATGCAGAGTCTTATGTTTTTGTTTTGGATTGTGGTGAGTCGTGTATAATCAAACTCTTTTACATCTTCTCTATCTGTCTTACATTTTCATTACACATTCTTGTTAAAGGGATTTCGATAAGCCTCCTTTTCATGCTGTTGCATTAACAACTCTGACCCGCGCTGTTCCCACCCATTTCAGTTGGAATGAAAGCAGGAAATTCAAAGATTTCTCTTTATGGTTACATTGTATTCACTTCATTGAATTGCGACTATGAAATTTCCATCGTTATTCTCACTACAGTCAGGAGAGAAGGGGTACTAAAGCAAGAGAAGCGGTAGGCAGAGAATGAAATGATTTTTGCTCCATTTGATTGGTTATATTGAATAAAGAAACATCCTCTATATTTATCCATATGATTTCCTGTTCATATGATGCTCAGAGTCTCTTGCCTGACAATCATCCCGTGCATCTACAGCTCAGGTTCTGTCTTACTCCCTTTATTCTGTCATCCTCCCTCTATCAGATGGGGAGAAAAATAGCGTACAGGGATTTACTTTATACTTCGTTGCAAGGAAAAGGTGGGAGTGTGAGGTTATTTTGTCGATGCGAGTTAGTGTGCTCGCTATTTATATATATGCTGCATACTCTCATTGTGTGTGTGCATTCATTGTATTCGTGTGTTGGTATTTGTACGTGCTCGCTTTTCATACATTTACTACTTCACTACATTTGTATGATGCAGGTGCTGGTATTTTGTTGTTAATAGTTATTTATGCAATTTGTTGCATATCGTAGGGCTTAGCATACATACACAATCACTAAATGTTCACGTGTATAGCTTTGCTGTACCTATAAGTTGTCCCAATGTTGTTGTTGCGTACGTTTTCCTGTGTACATGTGTGTTCTCTGAGCATGTGTTGATTGTTTGAGGCTTTTCTGTTATGTTGATATTGAAACCTCAAAATTACCAAAATGCGCCCGGCCATGTGTGCATGAAATTGAAATTCTATGCTCCAGAAAATTTAAATGTGAAAGAATGAATGAATGAACGGCCGAATGAGCGAGCGAGTGAACGAATACCAGTGAACGAATGAAGAGCCCGCAAAGTGCCAACAAGCAAAAAAATCTTTGAAATGTGATGTTTTGGAAAATGTCCATACATATTTAATTGACATCATTCCCGGTTTCCACCCCAAAATGAGGCTGAATATTATTATTATGATGATGACCATGGGGGGAGTATCCAACACAGAAAAGGTCACGAGCACAATAAACCTTTGGCACAGGAATTAAAAATAACAAATACAATTTTAGAAATAACTTTTATATATACATATATGTCAGAGAAAAAAATGTGGAGCGTTAATGAAAAGCTTATACGAACGTTAACTTTGAGCAAAATATTTTTTAAATTCATTGACAGTGAGCTAATAATGACATATCATAAAATTGAAAAGTTTTATGCAAATGACTCACAGTTAAATCATATTTATTGGGACGGATTTCTTGGACTGGAAATTGAACTATGGTTAAAAATGTTCATAGTTTAGAGCATAATCGAATACGGAGCATCATCATACTTACAATGGTGTCTTATCTGCTGTGCTTTGATAGTACGCCAGCTTCATCACATTGTTGTGTTTTATTCAAATATTTCACAGCTGGACTTTCTCGTTTTAAAGACCCTTGTACGGCTTTATTTAGATTTTGCTATCGTATATTCTTTATCGTTCACAATCTTTTTGTCACCCATCATTCTTTGCAATGCCATGGATTCCTTCTACAATTTCTACATTTTAGAAACTTGTAATACTCGCACTCAAAATATTCACACGTTACGTTTAAATTCAACTATCTAATACATTCATTGTAGCTAAAAATGACTACCACATTCTGACCTTGCGGAGTTTCAAGTTTTGGTCGCCACTAGGGGATTTTTTACTTTTTGATTAATTGTAACCTTCCGACGTTCTATCTTTTCTCCACTAAAAAATTAGTGTGAAATTATGTTTAATATCAGCAGTCCAATAGTTTCATTGGCGAGCATATCCGAAGCTCTCGGACTTTCAACATCCGATAATTCATTCCATACCATTAATTTTGCCGCCTTCAATAGTTTTCAGATTTTCTAAGGTTAATCATCAAACATATTCTTGCACCATATTTTCATTACTAGATATCCAAATATGAAGGCCTTCACAGTTTGATTTGTACGTTCTTCGTAAGAAAAAAAAAACATTTATCTTAAATCTGTCTGATAGAAACTGGTGAGTTTTCGGCTATTCTCAGACTGAATCTCAACTTTTTCGTCTGAAAAATGCATGTACCGTCCCATTCAATTTCAGCTACAAAATTTTTATACTGTTTGCGATTAAAGCCTCTCCTAAATGTTAAATGCTTAATATCCCTAACATTTAGTGACGAAACTCAGCGTTATAAGTTGTTTCTGACCCAGATACGATTATGTATTTATGGGAAAATACGTGTACCATCCTGCTTCAATTCACAATCCCAACATTAACCACTATGACTCTAATTTTAATAACGAGGGTTGCTTTCTATTATACTAGGCTACGTCTAAGCTTCATTCATGGGAAAATAGAAATGCAGAAGTTCAATATTTTGTTATTGATTCCAACGTTCGCGTTACTAACTTTGATGAATTTCAAGAACGGACATTTAGTCACTTATATCCTTTTCAATAATTCGCCGCTTGGAAAAATACAATTTACCCATGTATTATGTAGCTATGTAAATGGTAGCAATTTATAAGATATTGAAAATGCTATACAAACAAATAACAGCGGCAGTGTTATCACCTCTGCTCTACCTATCACCCACGGAAAATTTTGTATCAAATCCTAAATATGGCATGCGCTCCTATAAATAAGCTACAGAAATAACTAATCCTTTGTATGTTCTGTCATGCATTCGATATTGTCCGCAACAGATACAAAGAGTTTTTATTGAAACCAAAAACAGAAACTTAAAAAAAAAAACTTAACGACTAACCTAAAAGTATGCAACAAACCAAAGTAAATGATAAATCCTAATGGTATGCTTTACTAACCATGAACTTTTTGTTTATCCTTTCAACAATGATTCGTATGATTTCCTCTTGGTTTGTTTCTTGCTATTTTTGTATTTTAATGTTTTTCCCCATTGCAATTTATTTTTTCTTTTTATTTCTATATATGTATATCTATGCATTTACTGTACTTAGAAAACTCGGACACACTGTTTAAAATGGGTTAAGTAATTTTTCATAAACATTCTGTTGGAAAATTTGAGAGGAAATGCCTTACAAGGAAAGCAACAAGAACAAAAACTTCATGCAACTAAAGAATGTTGTCTAAATTTAGATAAATTTTCAAAACTATAGCTGCTGTCAGATTTTTCTTTATCGATTTCCCTAATAAAGAAGTCTTGTATTGCTACTTTGTACACCTTTTTGCTGCTTCTTGTTAAAACTAATCAAATACTTTGGCGATTAACACAATTCACACATTGTCGTTTTGTTGTTAAGCCTCTCCTGTCATCAGTGATTTTGTTCTCCATTGTCATCAGGGATTCCTTATGAAGCTTAAAATCCATTTATCATTTACACATTTCGTTAAAAACGCTGATTATCGACATGAAGATCGATGTGTTTATTTACAAGTGCGCACAGAACTTTTTGCTAGTGAGTGTTTGATTGAGGTTGATGTGATATAAAATACACATATACATAAGATCTTTATAACTCAAAGTCTACACTCCTAAAGGTGCCTAATAAATTTGCAAACTTAAAACAATTTGAAACCGATGAAGCAAAGTGTCGCTAACAGTGCTCAAAAGTTGCTGAGGACTATTTGCTGATAGCAGATTATATTAAATAAATGATGAATCAGAATTATTAAATTACAATAAATCTAAATTGGTTACTAGTTAAAGTATGACGTAGCATTTACTGTGTTGTGATTTAAATACACAGAAATTGAGCGAAGGAAGTGGTCGGTTCTCCAAGCTTTTCTGTAAATGTTTTTTTTTTGATAGAAATTGTTGATAAATAAAAGATAAGGAATCAACAGAGCATAATTTGTTTATAGCAGTTGCCCGTAAAAGCATGCTATAGTAAATTGCTTTATTTATACAACACTAACTTGTTGCGATTTTTCCCTATCGCCAAACATAAGTTTGTGTGGTACTCCATCTTGGGCCCATCTGTATTGAATAGCCTTATCTTCACAGCGCATGTTTTTCATCCATCTCTTCCACAAGAAACGGTAGATCAGTATGTGGTTTAGTTAGATTTTTTACGTAGTCCGCGAAATTTGAAAATTCGCTTTATTTTTTGAACACACCTCGTACATTGCACTGTTCTGCCCTCTGTAGCGCCATTTTGCACGTGTCCAAAGGTATAATGTTGTAAAATCAGGGTTTTAAGATTTAGACATTCCCTTTTGGTATTAATTTCGGTTTCCAATCTCCATCGTATATTCGATTATCAAAAAAAGTTTTTTAAAATTGTAAACCATTACAGCTAATAAACCAGTTTTTATCGCCAAAATTGTTCGTTTCACTATTATTGAGGGGACTGCAGCAACATATGATCTATAACGGTTACTTTGGAAGAACAACTAATGCAGCAACGCACACATTTTTTAGATTCATTTACTTAGATTTACTACATTTATAGTTCACAAATTTGCAATATGTACTTGTGGATATCTTTTTCGTGGATATACGGATATACTTTCCATCTTTACGCCGTCATTTCGCTGGGGGGTGGGCATTGTTTGCCATTTTGGGTGATTTGTGCGATTATTTGACCTATAGACGAACTGCTAAAATTGTCTTCCCAATAATCTGTGGTGCCCATTTTGAAAGGGAGCTGGCAGCCCCCTTACTTAAATTTAGATTCGGCAGAATATTTGGTCCTCGACGCTCTCCTTGTACTTTTCCAAATTCTCAGTTTAACGATGCTTCGACAAACGCTGCTTAGGAAAATACTGTTTAATTTTGCAATTCTTAAGGCGATATCACGATTTGGTTGCTCGTTTAAATGTCATGACACCATTTTCAATTTTCATGACACCAGCGACTGCAAATGAGCATTATAATCACAGACTTGTAAAATCTATCAGACCACGTCCATGAGCTTGGCACAAGTGCATGAGTTTAAGAGAATTCGTTGCAACTTAAGACATCCTGCCAACTTAAATTACGCTTTAAAGCAGAACTTGTTAAGTTACTATTACAGAGAAGACGGAAATTTTCAAGTACAATTTTCTTTCAAAACAATAGATTATGAAGAGAAAAGAAGTTAAAGCATTACAATACTCGTATAGTATACGAATTTCTTTAAAAAGTTTTTTACGAAAATATCATTTTGAGAATTCATTAAAAACGATTGCAGCTTTACTGTTGGCTGTTAATGTTCTTTTATCATTTTAAGGATGTTCTTGTTTAATTTGTTTCTAAGCAAAAAGTTGTGACACATGTGGGAACATTTGCCAAGTATTATGCCAAATTGCATAAAGTCTTAATTGTTCTGATTTCTTGTTCCAATTAATTACTGTCAAAGTGCTCAAATGACATTATCTCCATAATTCATAAACTATCCTTTTTAAATACTTGAAATTTTTTTTTTTACTTTTCCCAGGAATACGTTCGGCTGTAAGTTGACTAAGTTGTAAAATTCTGTCAATTGTTGAAGTTTTAATAACACCAATTTAGAAGAGATTCTTAAAAAAATTTTTGCCACCAACGTTTATTTTAACCTCATTGTCATTAACGTTATTGATTTTTCATACAAAAACTCGGAATTTTATGAGTCCTGCCTTGTCATTTCAAGCGTAGAAGTTGTTGCCAGTGAAGGCAATACTGGTGGCTTTGGCATTGATGGTGACAATGCCGCTTCAAAATCTCTAAAATCACCAAACTTAGACACGAAAAGTTAATGACTGGGAAAAAGTTGTACTTTTCCTTTTTTTATGCGCGCAATTTGTTTTGTTTCTGGTTTTCACTCTCTCAAATTTTAATAGTCGTGTCAAAAGATTATTTATAGCTAAATAAACTGAACTGAACTTTGTTCGTAAGACATTAAATGCGACCAATAATTGAAAAGTTTCGCAAGTAGGAAGGAGAGAGAGAAAGTTGGGGGGTTGCACCTCATGCTCTGCCTAAAAATATGCTAAAAATTTATTTTTCAATTTCGGACTTCAAAATATGTATGTGTAAAGCTTTCTTTGGTAAATTTGCAAAGAAATAGAAAATTAGGCGAAATTTGTGTTGTTACATTGGACAAACTGTCCCGGCGTTTCGTCGCGGATCCATATCTTTGGTTTCTGTACAGAATTATAAGTATCTCGTATGTAAATCGTATATACAGAAATGATTTGCACACCACCTACCTAAACCATACTACTCCAGAAAATAACGTACCCCTGAACTTAAATGGCTAATAAGTTACAAAATTTCTATAATCGGATTAACGGTAAAGGATCATATATGGAATGAAAAGGAAGTCAATTAGGTTTTCTCATGGAAGTTGTAATTGAAAAATCTTTTTTTAAATTTTTATGAAAAAAACTACGTTCTTAGGATAAATCTTTTATTAACATTTTATTAAAATTGTCTTCGACGACAATTATTTTACACAAAATTACATTCGAATGCAATTTTCGTTCAGAAAATCCTATTCAAAACTGTTTTCTAGTTGAAGAATGTCCTCTTATTGAAAATTCTCTTCGAATAATACTTTATGGTAGAAAAAGTGATCGTTTCCTTATAGGAAATTATCCTAGAAAGTAATGCAAATAAAATCTAGTATAAAATTGGTTTCGAAAATTTTTTTCTTATAATATTTTCGATGGATGTTTTCTTGAACGAAGAATTTATAGAAAGAGAAAAAAAAAAACGTTTTCGTTGACAGTTTTCTTAAAAATATTGTCTTCGAAATTTGTTTTCTCATAGCAAATATTTTGGACAATATTTGCTATAAGAAAACAAATTGCTTTCTTAACTTGTTTAAAGGCAAATGCCACCAAATACACTTTTCTTGTTCAAAGTTTTTATTTCTATGGACTAATAGGAACAGTTCTCTATAGAAGTATGTTTTTGAAGACAATTTTTCTATATATTATAAAATTATCTGTGAGTCGTAAAATTCTAACCGAAACAGTTTTCTATTGACATTCGATCTCTTATAGGAAATGCTTTTCGAATGTTACTTCGTAAAAAATATTTCTTTCGAAGATATTTTTTTTTGCACGAAATTGTGTTTGAAGATTGTATTTTTGATGACTGTCTTTTTAATCAAATTTGTCCAGATTATCCAAAAGTTTTCGACGAGAGTTTTCTTGTAGAAGATCACTTTCGAATCCATTGAAACTGTGTTAAAAGAAAAAAAAGTTTAATTCGCAAATTGTGAAATACAATTTTGCAGATCAATTTTCTAACTCATCAGACATTTTCTCTTAGAAAGTCGTGTTCCAAAATTGTTTCCTTATAGGAAATTGTCTCGAAATAGTTCTTGAATACATTTTTTTTTTGTGTTTGTTGCAAAAGATTTTATTCCTTATAATTTTGAAGACTGTTCTTTTTTCCTGGAAAATAACATGCGAAAATTGTTTTCTTACAGAAACTGATATTGGGGTTGTGTTGTTTATTATAAGAAATTGTCTCTGAAAACTGTTTTCTTACTGAAATTTGTGTTCAAAGATTGTTTTCTTATAGAAAATCC
Organism: Philornis downsi; assembly: GCA_019455685.1. NCBI lineage: Eukaryota > Metazoa > Arthropoda > Insecta > Diptera > Muscidae > Philornis > Philornis downsi. Next base: position 3,494,096 of record JAHXMU010000099.1, on the reverse strand, counting down.
TCTACATATACGGTTTTCTAGTAAAGAAATATCTTCAAAGACTGTTTGCGTACAGAAAATTGTCTCCAGAGAATGGCTTCTTACAGATAATCATCTGCGGCGACTTTTTTTTTTAAGAGAAAATCGTATGCTGGGACAGTTTTTCTACACTGAATTGTTTTCATAGAAATTTGTCCCATGGAAGATCTGCAAGGACTGTTTTCTTATAGGAAATTGTCTCCAAACTATATATTTAGAAATATAAGCCTGTCCATTTTCGGTTTCAAAAGTAAAGTTATGTACGAAATATAATGTCGTTTAGATGACCACCTCCGGATTGATTGTAGCAGTGCATCTCTTTGAGGTTCCTCTAGCGTCATTTTAGAAAAATACGGTCCAATGAAACCTCCAGACCATAATGCGCAGCAAACAGTTACTTTTTCCATATGCAATGCCTTTTCCACAATCACTTCTGTGTTATCCTAACCCCATATGCAACAATTGTGCTTGTTGACGCAACTGTCGAGTGAGAAATGATCTGCATCGCTGAAGAAAATTTTGTTCGATTGAAAGCTCATGTTTAAATCACCACTTTTGTAGTAAGTTTTAACTAGTTTTACGCGTTCTTCGGTTGTTAAACGATCCAAATACACTTCAGATGACAGGGAGTCAGTCAGTTTTATTACAACATAGTAACAGCGAAATAGATACTTAAGCGTCCTTGAAAATATGCCAGTCAACCCTTTCTAACACCGTACCGGAGTCTTTTAAGAACATTGCTTTTTTGTGGAAGTTAGAAATTAGTTTTCTGAAATATATGCGCAGCCTTTGATTGAAAACTTTCAGAAAACCATTTGAGCTTTATTAAAAATTTAATCGTTGTTAACCGTATATTGTCATAATTTTTAGTGCATACATAGGCCTTTAAAACTAAAAACTGATTAGCCATTTGTGCGATAAATCTTAAATTTCTTAAAAACTTCAATATGAAACTCCTAAGGATATGCATAGTACATTACTCCCTGAAGTATACTATAATTTATGTAACTCTTCCATATAGTTGTTGTGCAATTTATATATGAGGATAATCAGTGTATAATATATTAAATTTAATTACTAGGCGATGTGGCTGTGACGTTATACTAAATTCCCACCCACCAAAGTTAATTTCGTCCATTTCATATTCATACTAAACTCTCACATAACCATATATATCGTATATATGTATATCTTCAGGTCTAAAGTTTGTACACGGACGTATAGAGTGTTAAGCTACAGTTTGATGGTTTCTAATAAGCATTTGTGGTATATCTATGAGCGCATGTATGTGTGTTTATTTAATGGTGTGTGTGTGTGTATTGTGTTTATGCGAATGTGAAAAGGAGAGTGATTTAAGTTTCATGAACTTTACACTAATATAAATTTTCGACTGAAATGAGGATTATGACTTCAGAAGAGCCCTAAGGTATGTTATGAATATACCAATGCGAACAGACACCCAACCTGGCAGTAAACTTTGTGGCATTTATACTGGTGATGTGTAGAAATTAAAGCAATTAATTCATTAATTTACATGGGATTAACTTGGATATGTAAATATTAAATCTATTTTTTTGTACTAGACATTGACATTAGTGGGTGAAGTGTTAATTGGCTTAGAAAATACTAAAATTGAGCTAATAAAATTAACACAGCTACACTGCGATTCTTTAAAAGAAACTCCGGTTTTCTGCTGATACTGATCACATACCTTGTAGTTAATGGTGAAGTGCTTCAGTTGAAGTAGATTTTCAATCTCGGATTGTGGGGCAAATTGAAAGGGCTCTTGAGTGACATTACGCCAATTTTGTGATAAAAAAAAATTACATTGCAAGCGGTATTAATCTTTCAAACATTTTTTGTTTCTGCATTGAATTACCCTTGTTCCCCTTCGGATGCTGTGCTAAACATGCCATTATTTAAGTTGTCTTCTTATACACTTGCTTTCCAGGCAGCTTTAATCAATTTGATTACTTATGCCTAAAAATGTGCCCTGCCTTGTTACCGTTACAAGATGTAAATTTATGATCAAGTTATCATTTATTGCATACTGAATTATTTGTAATTTTTTAGTTGGAATTTCAATACGCAATTTTATCGTGTAATCGGCGAAATAAAAATCTTTTTTAAAGATACTAAAATAATAAAACAAGTTGCTTAAATTACATATTTTTGTTTATTTTGGAGAGGCCTTAGAAGTGTACATTGGTAATATTGAAAATACTGGAAATGAGCAAAGATTTAATTTGCCTCATGAAAATGTCGTTGGCTTTGTTTTACTTTGGGCTTATGCGTTATACTACCTTTGAGGCTCCTATCGTACATTAATTGTATTAACTTGGCGAAACTACATAACTGCTGTTATACTAATCTGCCACAAATATATTTTTATATAAATTTAATTTTTACAAAAATTTATGTTCAAAGAATTTCTGTCGAATTATTCCATACAAAGTTAGCTATAAGAATAGTTTTGGCATAAAAATGGTATGTTAATCTGTTAACTGTCGCTAATATTATAAGAATAATTGACTTCTGAACAAATCTAGTTAGAATTTGCATTCCAATATAGAAAATTTGTTCTCGAACCATATTGCTATGGACGAAATTGTGTTTGAAATCGTGTGTCGGTGTATAAACCGTATTGGAGAGTTAATTTGTGTGATTTTTATCTGCCTCAAGAGTAATCATATTACTCCATTTGACTGCTCTAGACTGCTTCCATGGGGTTATTTAGAATTTCGCGTTCATGTTAAAAAATCATTCGACTGAACACCGTAACAGATACACCGCTTTTTCTTACTTACAGAAAAGTTTGCAACATTAGGAAATCGGGCTGATTACTTCCATTTTGTGGACAGTTTTTTGTTGTTTTTTATACTTCGAAAATACTTAAGTCTCGAACGATGACGTCATTAGGAAAATTAGGTGCATCCTCCAACATAGAAGATAATCGTAAAACTATTAATGCAAAGAGAAAATATGGAGGAAATTAAGGAAGTATTAAAAGAATCAGATGTGGCGATATGTGAAAAAACACTATTATTATCAATAACTGCCAACAATTTCCTTTTCCTAAAAATATGCATCTCGCTTCAAAATATTCGCTTAACAGTACTCTTTATATCAATTTGTAAAGTTAATTATGTTTCAACTGTAAAGTGAATTCGTCACATCTATGCAAGATCTTGTCTCTCCTAAAAGTACGCAACATATTTATAACATTCATAAGCTCCTTTTAAGCGCATTTGAAATAAACTCATAATAAAAGTATTTAAAGTATTAATTCAATGTAACTACGTCTTGTTTTGCTTTTTTTCTCTTTGCTTTGTCTGACGTTTAAATTTTTTTCTCGGGCATTTAACTAAGACACAGCGAGAAAAGAAAATGAAAACAAACGCACTAAGATTTTGCTTAAAGATCCCTTTGGTTTTACACATTTGCAAAGTTTTTTTGTGGATGTGGGTAGGTATTTATTTAGTTGGGCTCGTCGTTCATTATTTGTGTCTGTTTCTGAAAAGTTTTCTTGTATATTTCTTTGCGTTACGAATCTGAAGATGATAATGGTGGCGGTGATGTTCATCATCAGCACTTTTTTTATATACAATCACAAAATTATGCCCACTTTAATATCTTACCAAGATAAGGGAAAGAGAAGGGCAGACCGGGGAGCAATGGTATGATATCTGTAACCATTGTTCCACTTTATCGTTATGATGATGATTTGGCAAAGATGATGATGACGATATTCTTCCTTTTATATACTACTTCATCATATAAAAAGAAGACGAGGTGCTTACAATTTTAGTATAGAGCAATAGAGTCCTACACTTACCCCCCCCCCCCAGCCACCCTGCTGCGCCACCAGAAACATACTGCTACTACTGGTGTTGGTGTTGCCGCTTCCTTGTGTCGGAACGACACTATAATTTTCACCAAGTGTTGTGCCTTTTTATGAATGAATGAACGAATGAGTGAACTATTTGAAGTGACTGTGTGTGAATGTCACAAATTGTCTCCCTTCCCTCCACGCCGCACTCTCTATTATTCGGCAGGGAGCTAAACTGTTTCCCCACTCTTTGAGTTTGGACGAGTATACTTGTCAAGTGGTGCAATGCGATTTTCACTTTACAAAAATTTAGTTTATATTTCAGCGAGCAAATCTTAAAACAGTTTTCACAAGTTGATGACATGTACGGAATAATAATTTTGCTTTAATTTTGAGGTTTTTTTTTTAGGGAAATCCCTGAAATTACGTAATATTTTATATGCGATTGTTTAATTGTGCTAAATGTCCAGTCTTTATAACATATTAAGGACAAAGGTCTGGGTTTCCTTAAAATGTAACGCAAAAGATTTTAAAAACGGTACTTCGGATTGTTGCTCCAAGGAATGAAGTGGAAACAAAGTGTAGCATACATTGTGGAGTGGAAAGTGAAAGCTTGCTTTTAGTGCTAATACATAGAGAAAATGTGGAGCAAATTAAGAGAGTGTACTTTTTGGCTGCCGAAGTTTTTAGGATGGAGAACTTGTTTTTATTTTTTTACTGCATACTTCATTATTACTCCTGTATAAAAAAAGAATCTACAAACGAAATTATTGCAGAATTTTTTTGTAATAACTAAAGCTCTCTTAGAGATGATATTAAAACTCAGATTTGCTGTATTACAAATTGTGTTTGGAATCGGATGCATAAAATTTGACCCATTGACTATTTTATTATAGAAGTTAATTTTTGAATGGAAATGATCCAAGCACAGTGCTTGAACTAATCCTGAACTAATCTGGTGCGTATGCGCTATGTTTTAACCTCGCGCTCTCTACCGTCAACTAACTGTATTGACTTGCTAACCATTTCCTCCATTAAAATATGAAAATTATAATGTTTCTGACTACGCAGACCCAAAGTTATCCCACATAAAACCAACTTTAAGAAAATGTTGGCTTTAAAAACGCATTTCAGTTCAGTTAATTGTAGAAATATTTCACAGAATTGTTTCATAAACAAAAATTCTGTTCGAAATTAAATTGCAAGGCAAAATTTTCTTTCGAATTATGATGCTATCAATTAACTTGTGTTTCAATTCGTGTCCCGGTGTCCCGAAATTGTATTAGATTTTTCTTTTTTCCTTTAATTTTCGAAGAGTTTTCTTATGGATTCGATCTTTTATACTAAGCTTATACTAATTTGTTTTATAAATTGTTAATAAAAACCAGCTCTTAGATACACTGGCGGCTTCACTTTTGAAATAAATTCCATACATAGTAGATGTATTTTTTTCTGACCCGTATTTTGCCCTCATTTTGTTCCAAAATTGTACCCAACCAATAAATCGGGTATCATTTTATGCCAAACTTTGTTTCTAATTTGTCGGAGGAATGAAAGAGTATATCCTTTGACATAGCAAGAATGTAATACCCAGAAGAAAAGCTTGGTACCTTAGACCAAGCATCTTTTGACGAATTGCGTATCACAGCGATGTCCGTCTGTCTGACCGGCTGGCTCCCTGGTGGGCACGATAACTGACGTTAATCTTTATACATTTTCATAAAATTTGGCAATTTAGTCGGTATGAAGTTTTATAAAAGTAATAAAAATATAATAACGATAGTTAACTGGTGGCTACCTTCTTATAAGAGATAACTTCCCACAATTTTTATTTCTCTTTATAAAATTTCATAAAACTTGGCATAGCCTAATATTTTGTTAGATCGCAGCTGGGGATAATAAACGTCCCAATCCCTCTGGTAAATTCTATACAAATTGGCCGAATTTCAGAAACTGCATATTCGTAGACTGCAATAACATAAATTTTTGTTCATTGCATTTGTTGGTAATGCCTGGCAGAATTTGAAAAAAATCGTCCCCTGGTACCTCCCGGAAAAACGGCCTGTTTAGCCCAAATGTTCTTTAACACATATCTCGTATATGATTGCACTTTGCTACAAGCTGAGCTTTTGCCAAAGTAAAGTTTCACAATGAAGAGGAAATATCCCCTTCGGTAAGATGCCTCTCACACAATTTAGAGATTTAACTCATGTATTATCAGATTCAAATCGTTCTAGCAGTTGTACTAAATTCAGCAAAATTTAACAGACTTTTATATACATATCTGTCGTGAAGTGAGTTCAGGGAAGAGAAACATAGGACATTGCTAAATACCAACTCAAATTAGCAGAATGAGAAATAAGCTTCATTCACAGAACATTGCGTACTTGAAAATTTCTCGTAAAAACGATACCATGATTTGTAAGCGATTTGCAACTGTAAGCTTTTCCATTATGAAATGAACGCTTTTGACTTTGACACAAAGATACGTTCAAAATTCTGAGCTGAGAAATCAAACAGCAATAAAATCATTGTATTTGAACATACGTCCATATGCAACTTTAAAAGACATTTACTCATATCAGTTTTTAATATTACAATCGTTTTCTTTCTTCTCGTTTTTATTTTCAGGTATGTAAGATTCCCAAATATGACTCATAAACTGCTGTAAGTTTTTAAAATATATGATATTGTTGAACATAAGCTATTACATCATAGATGTTCCTGTTAAACTTTGTTGTCACACTATAAATGTTGCCATCCTTTAAATCGAAATAGTTTTAGTAGGAAAGGTGGCTCATTACAGATGACTTAAACGCACAATTTCTTGGGAACATTCCATATTTATCGAGTAAATATTAAGGAACCTATGCAAAACCTACCTGTAATGAACATCCGCTTAACCGAACACCTGTATCTAGTGAACAGACGAGAAATGTGACTGATCTATGTTTGCTGCATATACAGATTTCATAAGAGGTTTCAATATATAAATGTTTTCTTTTTGTTTTCGGGAAGAAAGTGTAATTTATATTTGTGTAAAAATATGTAACACTAAAAATTATCCAGCCGCATTTTTAAGAAGATTTTAGTACCTAATTATGAATTCGTTCATCATATGTTTGACTTTCTCCCCAAAATAAGCTGTTCACAATGAACTGTGTCTAAATAATTTTTTATAGAAAATAAGTAGAATTTCTGATATTATTGCTGTTGCTCATTTTCATACATTAAAATATCATTGAATTCAAATTTGCCTTTCTTAATAAAACATTGTCCTTACTTTTGATTTTCCTAATAAAAAACTTCTTTCGAAATAGGTTACTTATGATCATGATTTATACTTGAAGTACAGTTTCCTAAAAACAAAAATACTCCTATTTTACAATTATAAGATGGTTTTCTTTTAGAAAAAATTTCTTTAAAAGTTCGTTTCATATAAAATATAGTTTTTAATATTTGTTATTCTTTGAAGATTGGGTGAGGTGTCATAAAGGTATCATGAGGTTTCAAAAGTTATATAAATTTGACGAAGTATTCATATAAATATCATTGTCCTGTTGTCGGCTTCTTATTATAAACAACTTTCCAACTTTTCTTTGGCAGAGCGTGTAAAATAATGCTCCTTGAAATCATTCTTACAGAAGTTAACAAACTAATTTTCTCTACATAAATTTCGCTCAAATTCAATTCTCCTAAAAATAATACAAGAATTTGTTTCTAATGCCCTATCAAAATTTATTCGAGCACGACTTTTTTCTGGATTTCTATTGCGTGCAGATATTTGATACTGAAGACGAGTTTCTTGTACAGATAATAACTACTGCCTCCTTTTTATCTCAGACATAAGTTCTATTGAACAATAATTGCACCAGAAATTAAATGGAGTCTTCGTTGAAGTCTTAAACTAGTAAGTTAGTTCATTGAAATGATTCGTACGCCGCTTCCAGTTTAATAATTGTAATAGAAATTATCTATTGCCTTCCTTAGACGATACGAGCTAATTTTAGTTCAAAATGACATTTCTCCGCTGAAAACAAGAAAAGTGCTGCGTTGTTGCATTGGATAGACTCATTCGTAATTATACTCAAAACCAACTGTCGCCTTCACTGAAGTCATTGGAAAGTGATGTATTTCCCACGTAAGTCTTTATTAAAGTGCATTTCGAGAAAACTGCAGTATCTCAACTACGCCGTTTACACTGAAACGACTCGCGCCAAGTATAGCGCAATAATTGTACTAGAAATTAACTACCGCCTCCATTAAAGCCATAGAAAAATGCTGCATCTCATACGAAATCGGTTGCACTGGAGTAATTCATGCGCCATCTGTAGTACAATAATTGGAATGAAACATTTATATTTTTCAAAACATTTGCGTTTTGCCCTTTTAGTTATTTTGAACCACTGTTTAAATTCTCAGTTTTAATTGCGTTTTTTTATTATATGTTAATTTTTAACAATTCAATTAGTCCTAAAGTTCTTTTCTTGCTCTTGTTTGTTGTTTTTATTCTTGTATGGCACCAAAATTTTTGTCGCCTTGACGCTGCCTTTCTCCCTCTTCCTATTTCCTCTCCCTCTCCTTCCTCCATTTGTGCAATGGAAAAGTTAATTTTCTATTTTCGCCCTGAGTTTTTTCCTTCTTATATTTGGCTCGATATTTCGAACTTTTTTGGCTTTTAATTCCAATACTCTGTTGCCTGTTGTTATTGTCCCTATTGCTAGTGTATTGTCAGCAGTTTCGTACTCTACGTTTCGTTCCAATTTTTTTGTTGTTGCTATAGCGTTAGGTCTGTCTCTATCTTGTATTTAGGGATGTAGCCTTAAGCGGCTTAAATGGAACATTAAATTGTGTACGCGGTAGCTGGCGGCGTCAGTGATACAGTGGGTTTGTTAGAAAATTGAATTCTTGCAGAAAATGTCACTTTTTACGAAAAGATTGGAAAGATTTCTATCTTACCGTGGCTAGCTTATTAATTAAGTCGCTTTTGTTAACTGAAAACTGTGCCTATCCTCTTTTGTTTTGGAGTACCGACTAATGCGCATGCAATTAAGTAATTGACCTAAACGTTTGTTGTCTAGTTTACATTTTTCTCATACCATTTCATTTTAAGCGATTATTTGTTCAAACAACAGCAAAGTTTTATTACATTTCAATTAGAAGATTTAAAAAAAAAGAACAAAAAGTTTCGTATTCGAAATGTTTTAGCTTCGTTAGAATCAAAATTCGCATAGATGACAGAGTTTGAATGGTTGGTAAAACTAAGTTATTGGGTGCCAAAGCAATAATTAGCCACAATAGAGAATGGTAGTAACGAATTTGTTGAACGCCATATAAGTACCTTAGGCATTTGTTACAAGAAATTATTATTTCAAGACGAGTTCCTTTGTGTTTTGCTTAATTAAAAAGTGGCATAATCCGTTCATCAAAAAATTGTTTATATATTGTATGTAAATCACTTAAAAGTAGCATTGCGTTACCTATCGTGCATTAATTGTACCATGTTTCAAAGCAATTATAAGAGTGCTATAGCGCCTTAGTATATAGACTTGATTGTATTTAAAATTGTTCTCGAGAATTTTCCTGTACGTTCTCTGATTACCACATATAGGTTTCTTAATAACTTGAATTCACTCTTGCATCATCTATCATATCTTTATTGTACTATATCGAGCATTTAGCATTTGTGATTCGTAAACATAAACTCGTAAAACATAAATGACCGAAGAACCTCCACCGAAGGATGTGTGTTATTGAAAAATTGATTTTGAGGTGTATTCGTTGCTTGAGATCTGTTTGTACCTCTTACGCAAACCAATTGAAATTACCTGTGCTGCGCAATCTATTGCACATTGATCGCACTATACGAAAAACAACCCATGACACCGAAACAGCAATTTGCCAAGGGTATATTATTGTAACTATATTAATAACATAAAAGTTTTTGTACATCATTTTTGGACAAAATCAGTAGACTAGTCAGTAAACCGAATTAGACCACTTTCTAAAGCAATCAGAGGAATGGTATAGTACTGAATAGTAAATTTATTAATAACAATGAAAATGTTCATGCATCATATTTTGTGTATTAATTGTACCACTACATTAATTGTACCACATTCCTGACTTCTAAGCAAAAACTTGACAGAATTTAATTGCGATTGAATGAATGTTATAGGATCTTATGTATGACGCACAGACACGCATCAATTATTTGCCAATATAGTACGATTTTCTTGAAGTGTTTTACATAAAATTCTAAATCGTATACATAACGCGTCGCTTATGTCATAACTTTATATTGGTTATCTCTGTTCTGCTATCCTTGTATTCAGTCATTGAGATATACCCCTTAAAATGATTCATATTTTCTTGTTTAATGACGCCATCAAAAGCAGCCTTTTCCTTATATGGTTTGACTGTAATCCTTTAAGGAAATTTCTGTTTTATTTGTATACCTTTATACAAATTCATTTGTCGTATCTAGGAGGTGGTTTCATTCATTCCAGTATCCCGTCTCCCCATCTAGTGCGCTAGCTCCATGAGATATGTCACCTAGAAGTTTGTCTTCGACCTTTCAAAATGTGTGCTGGTTAGCTTGATGATGGGTAGCATAAATTTCGATGATTAATTTGTGTCATATAATCCAATTAATATTTTTCAATTTCCGTTTGTGTGTTGCTGTTTGTTGTAACTACATCCACGTGACTAAGGGATTTTTCATTACATTCCCTTGGAGGCAAATCTGGCTTCTGCTGATGCTGCTGGCGATGACGATGATGATGATGATGGCATTGGAGAGATTCACTCAAATTTATATTCTGTATACATATTTACATATGAACATATGCACATAAGATAGCAATTCCATTACTTAACACAGACACAATCCTAAGTTTTCGAGCTCGTCACCCTACGTTGATATGATAATGCAGAAATCGGCGCTGTAAGGAAATAGGCTATCTCCAAGGCAATTTTTTATAAGAAAATTCTAAAGATAATTTTCTATAAAAATAAAACTCTTCTAAGGTAACTTGCAATGAGAAAACGAACTATATTTTACGAACTATACGAACGAATTTCCTATAAGAAAACTGTCACGCGAGATCATTTTTTATAAGAAAACTGTCTCCCGAGACCATTTCTTATAATAAAACTGTCTCGAGACAATTTTCTATAAGAAAAGCTGTCCCGAAAAAACATTCTATAAGAAAAACTGTCTCCCGAGACAATTTTCTGTGAGAAAACTGTCCCCGAAACAAATTCCTATAAGAAAACTGTCCCCAAAACAAATTCCTATAAGAAACCTGTCCCCGAAACAAATTCCTATAAGAAAACTGTCTCTCGAGACAATTTCCTATAAGGTAACTGTCTGTCACGACAATTTTGCATAAGAAAACTGTCTGCCACGACAACTGTCAGGCAAGACAATTTTCTATAAGAAAACTGCCTGGCAAGAGAATTTTCTGTAATAAAACTTTCTGGCAAGACAATTTTCTATAAGAAAACTCCCCGGCAAGCAATTTTCTATAAGAAAACTGTCTGGCAAGATAATTTTTTGTAAGAAAACTGTTTGGCAAGACAATTTATTATAAGAAAACTGTCTGGCAAGACAATTTTCTATAAGAAAATTGTTTGACAAGACAATTTTGTATAAGAAAACTGTCTGCCACGACATTTTTCTATGAGAAAACTGTCTGTCACGACAATTTTCTATAAGAAAACTGTCTGTCACGACAATTTTCTATAAGAAAACTGTCTGTCACGACAATTTTCTATAAGAAAACTGTCTGGCAAGACAATTTTCTACAAGAAAACCTTCTGGCAAGACAATTTTTCGCAAGAAAACTTTCTGGCAAGGCAATTTTCTGTAAGAAAACTGTCTGGAAAGACAATTTTCTGTAAGAAAACTGTCTGGAAAGACAATTTTCTGTAAGAAAACT
>JAHXMU010000099.1:3465783-3481440 GCA_019455685.1 Philornis downsi | reverse complement strand
ACGACAATTTGCTATAAGAAAACTGTCTGGCAAGACAATTTTCTATAAGAGAACTGTCTGGCAAGACTATTTTCTGGCAAGACAATTTTCTATAAGAAAACTGTCTGGCAAGACTATTTTCTGTAAGAAAGCTGTCTGGCAAGACAATTTTCTACAAGAAAACTGTCGGGCAAGACAATTTTCTATAAGAAAACTGTCTCCCAAGATTGTTTCTCAAGACAATTTTCTGTAAGGAAACTGTCACTTATGACAATTTTCTATAAGAAAACTATTTCCCAAGACAATTTTCTGTAAGAAACCATGTCGCACAAAAAGTTGCAGACCGTTCCTACACGTAAAATTTTGCAAAGACCGCCTAGACATCTCTAACTGCTGAGGACGTCGCCTGGTGGAAGTTTCGGGGTTTTCCTGAATACTTGCTTGCACTCACTTCATTTTGAACTGCATGAGGTCTTCCAGCAAGTGGAAGATCACAGACAGCCCCTTGTTGTCCAAAACCCTGAACCAATCGGTAAATTGTTAGAGCGCTAGGAGCATTCCGAGCATGAAAGAAATTTGTGTCTGAATAATCGAATGCTGACTTTCAAAGTAAAATTGAACTTTGGTTATTAGTTCTGTGCTGAGCCTTTCTATCAAAATTTTCCAAGTATTATTTAGTTTAATTCTGTAAAGAGACGAAAAAAAGACTTAAACAAAAAATGTATTCACTGATCAAATCTTAACGTTGCTTATGCACCACCCTATAGTTCTCAACTTCGATAAATGATGCAGAACATCATCACCACAAAAACGTAACAGAAACAAACCCAAAGCGCCAAAAGAGTGCATTGCTCTCCTCCAAAAGCGGTGATAAAATTTATCACACTTGCACACAGGGAGGCTGCATCATGCAATGAGTTACTCATGTGAGCCAAACCGCTGCTGCACTTTTAGACAGTGGCTACTTTATTCTTCTACACAAACACTCACAATTTGTGGTAGCTGCAAACGTTTCTCTCGTATCTGTTCATTGTGTCTTTATAAAAAAGTTCTCATTTACATACCAAAAAAATGAATAATAAAACAAAACCGTTATGCATACTTAAATTTAAATAGCTGTATCTGTGTCCGTTACATTCACCTTTCCATTCAGGATGTGAAAGAGAAAGAGAGTGCCTGGGAGATGTGGAAATAAAGGAAGGAGAGATGGATGCGGATGGGTAGGAGAAGAAGCAAAGGCCGAAACCATAGCGAGTAGTGTTACCTAAGAAATATAAGTACGGGATTTATTGTTAGTACTTTATCGAATACGCTAAAATCTTTACTACTTCTCGAATAGAATAGAGCTAGAATAGATTTTTTTTTCTTCAGAAAATATATCTTTTTTTTTTTTTTTTTTTTGCTGGTAACAATCTCTTTGTAGATAGTTTACTTATAGAGAGTTCACTACAAATCAGTATCTTGTGGAAATTTAGTGATTTTGCGTAGAAAACTCCGGAAGAACTTTTTTTAAAAAAGTTATTTTCGAAAAGATCTTTCTATAAGATTTGCTGCTAAAAAGAAAAGTTTCCAAGGATAATTTTCTATAACAAATATGTCTTCAATGATGTTTTTCTCCAAAGACACTTTCCGGTAATAAAACTTACTACAGTGTTCAAGTGTATGCTTCTAAAAGAAGTAAACTATTTTCAAAGACAATTTTCTATAAGAATGACAATTTTTATACAGAATGGCTTCCGAGACAACTTTTTATACGAAAAGACAAGATAACTTCTTTAAAAAAAAAGGAAAGCAGTCTTCAAAAGATTATTCTGTTAGAAAAAGGTCTTCAAACACAATTTTGTATAAGAAAGTTTCGGTAAGGAAACCGTCTCTAAAAACATTTTTCTGTAAATAACTTTCATTTGAAGTCTACTTTCTATATGAAAATGTTGCCCCATATCTATAATAAGATCAATCACTTTTTTTATCCGTTGTTTTCTGTAACCACAACAAAATCGGCCCAAAACTGGATCACTTATGACTATATCAAACGATGACGGTCATGGTCGAATCGTGGTGAGCCAAGTAAGAAAGGGTTCGCTGTCTGCTTGGTGGGACTGACAGGAAATCATCTATCATGAACTGCTTCCGTACGGCCAACCTCTTAACCCAAACCTGTACTGTAGACAATTAAACCGTCTGAAGGAAACAATCGACCAGCAGCGATCAGTTTTGGCTAATAGGAGAGGAATTGTGTTCCATCAGAACAACACGTGGCTACACACATCGATATTGACTCAATAGAAGTTGTGAGAGCCTGGTTGGGTGATTGTTATACTGCCATTATTTTTCGGATCATTCTAATTATGCTTAATAAAGTCTTCAATGTCATGTAAAAATAATGATTTTTTTTTTTGCTACAATATAGTACACGTATAGTACAATAGAAAAAGGACTTACGTGACGGTCGGACTTGACGGTTTCCATTATTCTATCGACATTTTCCACAATCGGCCTTCGACATCGAAATACCCGGAACAGGATCGACGAAACTTGCGATAATTACTTTAAATCTCACTTATAGATGGCGACGATGTTCGAGAGACAGACAGCTGAATGAAGTTGGCATTTTGGGGAATAGATGTGTCGATATAGATTTTAAATTAGAATAGAAAAATGATCTTAAACCAAACTAAGAACCAAAATCATATTACGTTGAAGATCCACAATAAATTCAAAAACATGTGCAGAATGTCCATTTTTTGTTATTTATCTTCCATATGAAATTGTTTTCGAATAATAGTTTCAAAAATGTTTTGAAATCCTTCTTCGAAGACTGCATTCATATTGATATTTGAAGCATATTGCTTTATAGAAAAATTTGTTGGAGACTGTTTTTTTTTTCACAGTATAGTGTGTTCGAGGGCTGGTTTCTTTGAGACAGCCGTATTTGTTTTCTCATGAAAAGGGTATGCCTTCGACGCAAAAACTTTCATTCCGATAGAAAAAAAAATTCTGTATTGAAATGCAGCTAGAAGATGTTTTCTGATAGATATCAGTGTGTGAAAATTGTTATGCAAAAGCTATGCCTGCTTTTCTGTATGCGAAAATCCTTATTTAAATTTGCCATCTTTAATTGGCGATTTTCAAAAAAAAACTTGCTTTCTACTATTCGTTGCCTATGGAATGCCAATATGTATATGTCCATTTATTTAAATTGGGATAATATTTCAGACGGTTATTTTTCACGCTTCGACAAAGATTTCCAGTATAATACAGTAATTATATTATAGGTGGCGCACTAGTAACTTAAATGTGGATATCTTAATATAGTAGCGTACTCTTCAAAGCACATTTCTAATAATGTTAAAAGCCGAGCGAGCGACCGAAGAGCCCTTTAAACCAACATTCGGAATAGTCATTAAAAAGTACACTTGCTGAGTACTTCGATTTCGTTGTTTTATAGAAAACAAAGGACAAAGGAATGTTGCCCGTTGAACTCTTTTTTGAAAAACTTGATCAATCTAAAAGAATCTCTATAATTATTCACTTATGACATGCAATTTTAAAGACAGTTTTCTTATGGAGAACTATCTTTGAAGAAGACAACCATGTCTAAGAAGAGGGGATAAAAAATGATAATTTATTTTTTGAAATAAGTTTTCGTTCGAAGAACACTTTTTTATATTGATGTATGCCTTGTGATGTATTTAGGATATTAACTAGTATCTTTCCCTGCACTTGCTTGGCAACCCTGTCACAACGAGCTGAACTGGATTCTGCCTTTTGAGTGCATTTGTTGAAAATCGTTCCGCTTTTGCATTTTGGGTTCAACTTGTGATTTCGAAATTGTGTCAAGGCCTTGACACACTCGCCGCCCTACATTCGTGCACCTACGGCACCTACACACTCGGTTAGGGAAGAAGAGGAAGCTCACAAAAGCGACGAAGAAGCACAGCCAAAAGTGGCATAAGGACGATAGCCCGAACAGAGTAAAAGTAATACATGGAGACGACAAGCGTGTTATGATTGCTCCGCACCCCCTCTTATCACAACTGAACTTGTTTTTGAACCGCTCACTCACAGACCCCTCCCTCCGTCCATTCTCCTCCCCTGTCACCTTTCTCCTGTTTGCTTTATAGAAGAGCTAGGAGAAAAATTATGCATTTCACAAAAGTTTTGTAAACATTTACAATTAACGTGCGGACTGAATGTTTTTTTTTTTTTTTGCTGGATTTTATTTAGTTATAATTTCAATGAAGTCTTCCTACCCACAGTATTCCGGTTGCCCTGCTTAAAAGTGCCGCAGATATTATTGCCAGGTTGGGTGTCTTGTATGTGGGCGGGCGAGCGGTGGTGCTGGTCGTGCTGGGTTGTCTGTGTATACATTTGTAATATTTAAACTTGTTTAACATACCTAGCCTTTTTTCTGTATCCTCCTTTGTTGCATTTTACTATAGCGAAATGCAAACGGCAAAAAAATCGCCGTTATGTATGCACTTCCGCTTCCGTTGTTTAACTTGGCGCACAATTGTTGCGGTGGGGGCATTCAAAATTTCTGTTGTTTGATGTTTTGCGAATCAGTTGCCAGCGTTTTTCTTTTCTTTATTCATCTTGTATTTAAGTTGTTCATAATCTTGGTTCATTATACTTGTTTGAACAGTGGCAGCGGGAGGTTCTCCTACAAACAAATGGTATAAAATGACGCTGAATGTAATTGAGGCAAAAGGAATTTGGGTTTGGGAAATAGGGGTTCCTGTCACATTTCATCTGTATAAGAATAATTTCCTGGTAATTGGTTTGCCTTCCTTCTATTATATCTTCTATAAGAATACTAACTTGCGACATAATTTGTAATAAGACGACTTCTTACTCTCCGAAGAAACTTTTTTGTTTTTTTTTTTTTTTTTTGTTTTTTTTTTTTTTTTTTTTTTTTTTTTTTTTTTTTTTTTTTTTTTTGTGTAAGAAAACTGGTCACTGGAAGTCATGTTCGAAGTTTATTTTCTATAAGAAACCCTCCTCAAAGATAACTCTCTGTAAGAAAACCGTCCTCAAAGATTATTTCTGGTTTCATTTTTCTATAAGGAGAGAAAATTTTCTATACAAAAACAGTTTTCGAAGACAAATTTCTACACGAGAACGGTCTTCGAAGATAATTTTTCTGTAAGAAACTGATGTTCAAAAGACAGTATTTTGTCAGACAATTCGTGGTCTTCAAAGGGAATTTCTATAACAAAATAATCTTAAAGGTCCAGTTTCTGGGATGAAATATTATTTGAATGCAAATTCCTGGAAGGAAACAATATTCGAATAAAAATTTTTAGAAGCAAACGTTATTTGTAAGCAGATTACTAAAGGAAGTAAGTTGCCGAACGAAATGTTCTAGACAAATACTGTCTGTGTGTGTCTGTCTGTAAACTTTGAAGATATTTCTTTTTGTGGGAAACTGGTCTTCGGATACAAAATTTGCTATGGAAAAAAATGCATACAAAGGAGTTTTCTATAAGAACTCAGTATTTAAAGGCATTCGTTTATATGAAAGCAGACGTCGAATGTATTTTCTATACGAAACCATTCTTCGAAGACCAGGTCCTGCAAAGGAAATTTTCCGTAAGAAAATTACTTTTAAAGGCAATTTGCTGAAGCTACTAATTATCCAAAACAAATGCTCTAAGCAACTTATCTTTCTAAGAAAATTTTCTATAAGAGATTTGGTCTCGTAGACCGAAGAAAAATTCTCGGAAACGGGTTTTTATAAGAATATTTTTTCTTGAGAATATATTTTGTAATAAAACTGCTTTCAAAGACAGATATCTATCAGGAAATGCACTTGAAACAATTATTGATAAAATTTACATGAAAATATGACCTCAGAGTTAACTATTCGTCATTTACATGACAAAGAAAGCTTTTCATATCTGTCTCATTCAGGGGATAGAGTGAAAAAGTTTATTTCAGTTTGATAACGCTGCTGAGTTCTTCAGAGCAACTGAGTTTTAGGTAATCTTAAACAACTCTTCCAAGTAATTCGCTATCATTTATTTCCGTTTTAGTCTCTAGTTTCTATTTAAGGAGATTCCACTAGTAATACCAATCGTGTCTCGTTTATTTCTTAGTCTTTCCTCCTCTACTGGTTGGTCTTTGTCAGCCATTTTCCATTCCATTTCACCTTGAATTGTCTGTTCAAATGTCCCTTATTGTGGCTTTGGGTTTTGTTTGATGTCCTTGTTTATTGCCGTCCCGTCTCTCTGGAATCAAAAAGTTTTTCTTTTGCCTTTTTGAGAGTGTTTATGATTGTTTGACATTGATGTTTCATTGTTACCTATATACGCTATTTTTTGATTCGGTTTCGTTTACGTTTCCATTCATTACCTTACCTCTTCGGTGGGGATGAAAACGGCGCATTACCTGGCACATCGTTCACCGCAAGGCTCCTTACATGGGGACACCAATTGGTATTTTTGATCTTATTTGGTGTGGTATGGCGTTTCGAAGTTATTCGTTCCGTTTATTTCTCAGATATTGAATGAGAAACTTTTGTTGAAAAGAAAAACAATTTACATGTATCAGAGTTTTGCGGTTCGATTGGTATGATGATGATTATGGAGCGAGGGCGGGCGTAACTGACACATGTTTTTTCAATAGAGAGCATTGAAATTGAGATGAATTTGTGGCTGAAGATAATTGTAGCGCAATTTGTTGCTTTGTCATTGTTATTTTTGTGTGCTTGGAATTGGAGTAACAATAGTAGTATACTTTTAGGATAATTTTGTAATTTCTTATACAAGGTGGGCCATAAGGGTGTTGGCGGTTTAAATATTCAATTAAAAATAAACTACGAAACATAAAAAAAATATATTTGTATTTTTAAAAAGTTGAAGCATGGGAATTTTTAAGACTTAAAAAAAATGTTGTCCAAATGGCTTCCCTCGGCTGCTTGACACTCTTAGAACCGAAGTCGCAAATTTTGGGAAACTCGTTGAAAAGTTCTCGGTATTTTGTTACTTTCCTGAATAATGTTCGTCTTCAACTGCTCTAAATTGGTCGGATTATTCTCGTAGATCGTAGATAGAGAGAGATCGGGGCTACGTGGGGACCATTCAATATCCCCCCTTTTCGAAATGAGTAGTCCAGGAAAAACATTTTTTAGCAACTCTATGGATACCCTAGCCGTATGACATGTGGCCCCATCCTGTTGAAACCACATCCTCGAGGTATTGTATTCTGTATAGGTATTCTACTAGCATGTTGCAATAATTGTTCGCTCTAACCGTCATCGCATGCCCTCTTTCGTCCTCAAAAAAGTATGGTCCAATAATACCGGTTGACGTTATCCCAGCCCACACGACAAGCTTAGGGCTGTGAAGTGGACGTTCATGCAAGCGTCGGGGATTAGTCTCGGACCAGAACCGACAATTTTGCTTGTTCACATGGCCATTAAGGTGAAAATTGGCCTCATCACTAAAAATCACGTTGTTGAAATTGTTGAACCGCTCTAGCATCAAATTGACAAAGTTAAGTCGGTTATTGGCATCATCGGGTTTTAATTCTTTGACTACCTGAATCTTATAAGCCTTCAAATGCAAATCACGTTTCAAAATTCGTCGTAAAGTTGTTCTTCTGACATCCAAAGATTGACTTCTCTTACGTGTTGACTGTTGCGGATTTCGCTGAACTGAAACACGAACACGCTCCACAATGTCGGCTGATCTTGCAGAAACTGGGCGACCACGAACCGTAATTGTTACTGTTGAGCCGGTTGTTTCAAACATTCTGATCCATTTTCGTATCACATTGGCGCTTGGAATTTCACTTAAATCGTGTAAACCGTGTTCATGCCGATACAAACGTCGTGCAGTAATCACTGATTTATTGTTTGCACTCCCGTGTACGGCTCCATGGCGACTAAATTTCCAGGAAGCGGCGCAGCGAACAACATATCCCCCCGCCATCCCGCGCCGAGCGTTACCGAGAAATTGAAGAATTAAATCGCCAACACTCATATGGCCCACCCTGTATTTGAATATACAAATTTTGGTGTTAGAGCAAGGTAGGAGAAATTAACAATAGAATTTAGTTTTACAATTTCATACGGTCGGTTATGCAATAAATATTTACCAAAAACCATAAACTAATAAGAAAATTGTATTAAAATGCCCATTTCAAAGTTGTGTCAATGATACCAAATTTGTGGTTTTGGTACTGTTGCCTTCGCAAATTGATTTTTTTTTTGCAAAAAATCGTTATAGAAAGGCAAGAATTGAATTCGAAAAATGTTTCAATGTAGCAAATGGCACATAGCATTCCAGAACAGTTTTCATATAGAAAATTAACTTATTTCTTAGAAAAAATCTTAGCTCCGAGGACGGGTTTATAAAAAAAATTGTTCTGCAAGAATACGCTCTTGCATTGTTTTCGGAGATTGATATCCAATTCAAAATTGCCTTCAAAAGCGCCTTTTTACGTAAATCTGGTTTCGTGGACTATTTTCTTATAGAAATTTGTCTTCGAAGACTGTGTTATAGAAAATTATATTCGTAAACTGTAGACTGAAAACAGTCTACAAAAACATCTTCCCGACAGTTTTTTTCTGTCATTATATTCGGTACATTATCTGTAAAGTTTTATTCGAATATGGATCTGTTATAGAAAATTTTATTCGAAAACGTGTTTCTTGTAGAACATTGTCTTCGAATACTTTCTTCTTATACAAATTTGTGTTCGGAGACAGAAGATTGTCTGCGAAGGTAGGCTATTTCTTTATTAAGTAGTAAAGTAAAGAACGGTAGATGTTGAAATCAAATAGAACAACAAAGAATGTTGTGAGGTCTATGACGTCTTTCAAATGAGAGAGATCCAATTATCAATAACACTGGTTCATAGAATACGGCGAATTTCAGCGATGGTACGAGTTGCGTTGATTTTGAAATCTCCAGTCATTTGTGGCAATTTTTGTCACAGACGTGCGACCTCTCAAAGAAAAGTCTTGCAAACGTCAGTTGTGTTATAGGAAAGAAATAAAGTTTCTTCGAAGTCGCAATTTAGTAGGAGCCTTACATTATTATTGCCAGTGTTAAGGCGCTGGTATTTTATTTTTCTTATTTTGTTCCTTAACCGTGTTCATTTCCTTCTAAAAGTTATAAATTTCTTTGTCGCCACTCGCTTCTGTTTCTCATATCAGAATTTTCACAAATTATTGTAAATTGCAATGACCCTTAAATAATTATACGTTTAATCCTAAAAGTATAATCAATATTGTGCTAACCTTTTGAAAATGAAATCGAATATAAAACTTAACATCTTCTTATCTCAACGAAGAAGAAAGTGAACGAAAAAAGGGTCTTTCAACTTGCAAGGATTTGTAATAAAGAAAAATAAGAGGAAACTTTACTTGGAATTGGCAAATCCTTGCGAGACCTTAATAGCAAAGGATACTATTTAAGGTCGTGGCTCTGTTGGAATTAACACATTTCTATCTTACAAAATGCTGTGCTCAGGCTTTTATATAAATTTTAACAACAAACAATTTTCTAATGAAAAACCAGTGGAAATTTTGGCAGGGGTTGGGGATAGGAAAGGAAAAAGGAAAGTCAATAAACTTTCTAATCGCACCATCGTCATAAATAGCGCTACCATTCCACTAACGATGTATAAATCGTTAAACATTTAACCCACAGCAGCTTTGCTGTTGTTTTTGTGGGTATAAACTGGAGGGTATTAAAGCCCAAATGTGCAAGGAGTCTGTAAGCATGATTTGTTTTCATCTAGATTTCCTGTTTATATTTTAGTTTTAATCCAGAGGCTGCGTTGGCTGTTATTTATCCGGATATGCTACCGGCTTTCAATACGCCGACAGCCGCCTGCAACTGTGCTACACCTTTTTTCCCCCAAGCTCAGAGCATGGTGCCCCACTGACTGTGTGCGTGCGATTGAACGTCTGTGTGGTTTCTGTTATTAACAGTTTCTTTGTGAGAGTATAGGTGAAGGGATTTTCCTACGGCGTCATTTTGCGAATTTTCGTTTCGAACGTGTTTTTTCTTTTTTCTTCTTTTTTTTTTCTTTTTTGGTAACAATTTCCTTCCGCTTATGTGGGCATTTCCTGAGGTTATCCCCTGGAATATCCTACGTTGTTGGTGTCATGGCGGGGTGGAGTTTCTCAGATTGGCGCCTCGGGGGCTGAGCCTAAAGCAAACGCATGCAAACAATCCTCGTTTTCTGTAACATGGAGTGATTAATATTTATTTTCTACCATAAACGGGGAACCACTGTTATTCATTCTGTGCCAAAACAAAAAATTTGTAGACCAGACATTGGGGGTAATCAATGAGAATTTGCTTTGAAATTGAACTATAATAGAAAAATAAAACAGGTACGAATATTTGTTTATTTATTTATTTATTTATTTTTTAACATAATGTTCTTTTTGGCCGGGTTTCTATTAAACATAATTTCTTTGTCGAAAAGAGTTTGTAGAGTATGTTAATAAAATGTAACATAGCTTTCATATGGCAAACGAACATAAGAGAGATGTTTTGTTGTAGAAAATACTTCGATGATCATGCTGTAACATTTCAAGACGTTACAGGAAGGAGTCGCGGAGGAAACTTTACTACACAAACGTTAATTGTTGACCGACAGAAACCGGGTTTCGAAGTTAGAAAAATTTCTATAGCAGTACAAATAATGCACGTAAAGAGAATTTTTTCGGCCGGTTTGATACATCAGTTAGGAAACAACCACGGAGGAAACGTTTCTGGCGCATAAGTAGCGTTATATTGAATGCGTTCTTGTGCATAATTTGGTTTTAACTCGTGAACCAATTGCATCTTATATGGGAAAAGATGTAACATATGTGAAATTCTTTGCAAAGACCGCCTAGACATCTCTAACTGCTGAGAACGTTGCCTGTTGGAAGTTTCGGGGTTTTCCTCAATAACTGCTTGCACTCGAGCAATGGTCACTTCATTTCGACTCGCACGAGGTCTTCCAGCACGCGGAACATCACTGACAGCCCATTGTTGACCAAAACGCTGAACCAATTGGTAAATTGTTGGAGCTCTACGAGCATTTCGAACATGAAAGAAATTTCGATATGATCTTTGTGTCTGAATAATCGAATTCTGACTTTCCAAGTAAAATTGAACAACTTTCGTTCTTTGTTCTGTGCTGAGCTTTTCCATCAAAATTTTCCAAGTATTATTTAATTAATTCTGTAAAGACACGAAAAAAAAAACTTAAACAAAAAATGTATTCACTGATCAAATCTTAATGTTATTTATGCGCCACCCTATATATACAGGTAATATATATGTTTTTTTTTTCTAAAAGAAAAATATTTAAATATATATGCAACAATACACGAGGTGTGTTAAAAAATAAGGTGAATTTTCAAATTTCGCGGCCTACGTACGATCTTTCGAATATTTTTTTTATGTTGGTACACTCGTCTCGAACATATGTTGGCGGTTTTATTCATATAGCATGTTTAGTTTGTTTGTGAGAGGCATAAATAAGACAAGTATTTTGCGTGTTCGGTGATTTTCTGCTATCGAAAAAAATGGATCAAAGAAGTTGTATCAAATTTTGTGTAAAAAATGGAATTAAGTGCTCAAAAACAATTTAAATGTTGACAGTGACATACGGTGAGAGTACTTTGAGTCCAAAAAATGTTTACAAGTGGTAAAAATTTTTCCCAGAAGGTCGAGAAGATGTGAATGACGACGCTCGCTCCGGACGCCTCAGCACATCAACAATCGTTATGTTCTGAAGAATCGTCGAATTAGAGAAGTTGCTGAGGATATCGGCATATCGGTTGGCTCATGCCATGCAATCTTTTCGGAAATTTTGGGCATGAAGCGAAGTTCGTTCCAAAATTGTTGAATTTTGACCAAAAACAGCGTCGCATGAGCATCGCTAAGGAATTGTTGAATGACGTCAACTATTATCCAGATTTGCTTAAAAGGGTCATAACTGGTGACGAATTATGG
Organism: Philornis downsi; assembly: GCA_019455685.1. Classification (NCBI taxonomy): domain Eukaryota; kingdom Metazoa; phylum Arthropoda; class Insecta; order Diptera; family Muscidae; genus Philornis; species Philornis downsi. The sequence goes on along the minus strand of JAHXMU010000099.1, from coordinate 3,469,492 downwards.
GTATATGGTTATGACATCGAAACCAAAGCCCGATCTCCTGGAAGAGTCCAGGAGAACCAAGACCAAAAAAAGCACGCCTAGTTCGGTCAAATGGCAAGGTTTTGCTCACTATTTTCTTCGATTACCATGGCGTAGTGCATCAGGAGTCCTTACAAACAAGGTCGTACACTAATCAAGGAGTATTACCTTGAAGTTATGTGCCGTTTACGTGAAGCAATACGAAAAAAAACTCTCGGAATCGTGGGAAAAAATTCATGGCTTTTGCATCATGATAATGCACCTGCTCACTCATCTTTGCTTGTGATTATTTGGCCAATAACATCAAGATTTGGCCCCCTGCGACTTTTTCCTGTTCCCAAGATTGAAGAGAGCCATGAAAGGACGGCGTTTTGCGACGATTGAGCAGAAAAAACCGAATCGCTGAGAGAGCTTAAGGACATACCAAAAAGTGCATATCAGAACTGCTTCGAGGATTGTAAAAAACGCTGGCACAAGTGTATTACATATATATCTGAGGGGACTACGTTGAATGAGATGAAGTAGAAATTGATGAATAAATAAATATTTTTTGTTTGAACACACCTCGTATGTAGGTAGCACAACTGCTGCAGGTAGTACGAGAGATTTTTTTTAAAACTGGTGGAGAGCTGTCTTTGAATGCGTCTTCTAAGACCGTTTTTGCACAGGAAAAGCGTTGTCACAAATTGAGTTCTTATCATGATATACCTTTGGTGTCATATTTTGTACGGCTGCATTCAACAACAAATTTTTTATACGAACATTTTTCGAAATTGAATTTCGAAAACAGTTTTCACGTGGTTGAAGGTTTTGGAAGGTTTTTTTTAAGTGTCATTAGAATACACTTTCTTAGTAATTTGGTTCTGTAAGAAAAGTTTGAAGACAGTTTTCTTTCAAAGATATAAATTCGGTTTCATTGCCTTTAAAAGGCTATACAGGTATTTATAGGGTTTTTCTTATACGAAAGTGTTTTTGCACATGCAACTTTCTGGTCTTACAGTTTTTTTTATTATAGTTTTCTTTATGAATTGTTCCTACAATGACAGTTTTTTCACGGAATATCGTTTACGGATTTAGTTTTTTTGTAAGGGTGTTGCCTAAAGGTATTTATTTTTTTTGTAAAAGTACCAATTTTCTTATAGGAAAGTTTTTTGCGTTGGCAATGAAACGTTCCTTAGAAAACATATTTTTTGTGAGAAAATATTCAAGGCAATCATCCTTTTTTAGGAAAGTTCAGGTCATGATGTACTACAAAAACTTATGATTGGAGACAGTTTGCACATGAAAAAGCGACTTCGATGTAATTTTTCCGTAGCAAATTTCGTTGACAGATTTGACATGAGTAAAAGTTGTTTTAGAGCACTTGTCTGATAGAAAACATAATTTTTATGGGAGGGGTGTGACGGTAAGATGTTCGAATACAGTTTTTTTCTATAGATCAGCGTTTGTAAAGGCTCTTCTTACGGAAGAGTTCACTTGTAGAAAAGTGTTTGCAAATTATTTTTTCACAGAAAGGATGTCGTTGAGTACTGCTGATGTTGAAGCAATTATGGAACTTATGTATACTCTCTATACAGTTTCAGTAACGTGTATCCGATGGGGTTTTTTTTTTGTCTTTCTATGATTAATTTCGAAGAAAGTTCTGATACAGAAATGTCGGAGACAATTTAGAAAAATTTCCAAGTATATTCTGCATGTTCGAATACAGATTTCTGGAGAATTTTTCTCACAAGCAACATTCTTCTAAGGGGTTTTATGCAGAAAATAATCCACAAGAAAGTATTATATTACAGGCTTCTGATAGTTCCTTATGGTTATGTCTTTCGATAATAGCTTTCTTATTATTGGCTGGCATTGCGATTCTTCTTATGGAAAAACGATTCCGTTCCAGATAACTTAATTGAGGACACAAATTGTATAACAGTTCGATGCATTGAAGACCGAGATTTTATAGGGAATAGGGAATCTTTCTTTTTGGGAGAGTGAATTCGATAACTTCAGGTTTTGATTGTTGGAAAACGGCTTTGTATATTCAGTGGAAAGTTTCGTATAAATATTACATCTGGAGACGTCATTTTTAAAGAAATTAATGTACGGAGTATTATTTCTTTATGAAAATGTTATTGCAATCTCTTTTTTTATCTTGATTTTACATTTACCGAGATTTTAAATTATTTATCTTATATGTATTTCTTGTGCTGTCAGATGCTTTTCTATAATATGTCATAGAACGAAAATTGCGTACAGTTTAATTAAACTACAATAAATAAATTGGAATTTCTTTCCATATAATAACCCAATGTACGAATACAGAGCGATGTCGATTATTGTAATTAGAACCAATTGAGGCTTCAACAAAAATAACGAACAATTAGTAGATTTAATATTCCCTTAAGACTAATACTACGAAGTATATATATCTCTCAAATTGCTATAAAATTTTCCCATATGTTTCGAATAACAAAATTAATATGATATTGGGGGTGCTTGAGCCTCGAGTATTATAAGCGATTTACATACGACTAGTAGACAACTCTATAAAATGCCAACTATGCTTAAAAATATTAAACTATTTCAACATGTTATAAAAGTAGACGAGACCGGAGCTGCCAGCTTCCGGTATAAAATCCATTTGATGCAAAAAAAAAAAAACGGAAAATAACCTGCGAATTTTTGCCAATTTTTTTTACCTCTAAACTGTAATTCCTTAAAATTACAAGATTTCTTTGCAAGTACAAAACTTGGCTGCTGCGACGATCTAGAATTTGCTTTTGTCGTTTAATTTTCAAAAAAAAGAGATCGCACTGTATCCATCATTCTGCGAAATATTGAACAATTAATTAGTGATTTTTCTGTGGGTCTCAGAAACCTAGAAACTAACGATATTGATAAAATCACTTAGCAGTAGTGAACACAAGAATTATTAAATGAAGAAAGGAGTGACACTTTTAATTAGCAAATGGTTTGGAAACTATGTATTTTTTTCTCTCCATTGGTAACTAATTGAAAACTCCTCCACTTTTACTGTCCGTTGGTTGCTAATTGAAAAGTCTTACAATTTGGAAATTGAGAAATGTACGCTTTTCTTCTTTGTGATTTATCAAAAACAACCACATATGTTAAGGTGTCCCCATGGCAAATAATTTTTTTGCTTTGTTTCTCGCAACCCATAACCTTAACTTACTTTACAAAACAATCAACCTCCCGCCCCTAAAGGTCACTTGAATACTTTCTTGTCCAAAATTTATAGTCTTTAGATATTTATGGCTAATACATAAAAAATTTATTCGATTTCCGTATTATTTGGCAAGATTTGTTTCCATATTCCACTTCTAAAGTATACTTTCAGTTGCAACGCACTATATGAGGCAACTTCTCTGTCTATTTTAAGGCGCCTGGCTTTCTACACTGTAATGGTAGCCAAAAAAAATTTACTCGAGCAATACCTTATTAGTTTCCTTCAAGTCAAGGTTAAATAATTTGTCAATTTTCTTGGCTCAACGGGTGACTGGTACTCAAAGGCAAGAGAAATGTATAAACACCTTTTTACGAGCAACTTTTATTGAAAACCCCATTAAAGCCAAAAAAGTGAATAAGGGAATGAGTGGGGTGGCTCTTATATTGAAAGTTGGGTGATGGTATCATTATGAGCAAGAACCCTGTCCCTCTGTGCAGCCATAGACATTGCATT
>JAHXMU010000099.1:3446947-3465773 GCA_019455685.1 Philornis downsi | reverse complement strand
TTATGAGCAAGAACCCTGTCCCTCTGTGCAGCCATAGACATTGCATTATCATGCCACCATCATCTTATTGAATATGTTTCCTGCCTTGCTGTTGCTGTCATTGCTGCTCCCTGACAAAACAGAAAACAAAAGCTTGAACCTGGCGTAAGATATCCAAAAGTATAATAAGAATAGAGTAAGACACACATGTTTCACATTTTGGATAATAGCAACACCTATTGGAAGTAGGTAAGCTTTCCAAAAGGATCTATCATAGTGTACGAAAATGGAGATATACATTAAATATGTATGTAAACCAAGAGGATGTCAAACTCCTTCCTATCGCAACGGTAAAGTAAGAAGATAAGTTTTAGTCGCTATGAATCACTTCGACGGGAAGCGTCGCGCATTTTGCGTGCGCGCATTTTACGAGAACTCTCGTTCATATATTGCTACTAGGCGACTATATTGCGCTGAATATGGATTACGGCGAATTAGTCAAGCTCCGAGTGCTAATTTAATTAAAAAATGGGTAAAGCGTTTTGAAGAGACCGGTTCAACATTTAAACCACAAGCAAATGGTCGCCAAAGAACATCTAGGACCGAAGACAATGTTGAGAGAGTTATGGAGTCAGTACGAGGAAATCCACAAATGTCGACTCGCAAGAGATCGTCTGTCCTCCAATTATCGCGACGAAGTTTGCAACGAATTTTAACATTGGATCTTAAACTGCATCCATATAAGCTTCAATTAACACAAGAATTGAAAGAGTCTGACTTCATAGCAAGGCTCGCATTTGCTAAGGAAATGCTTAATCGATTTTCCAATTTTGACAATATCGTTTTCTCTGACGAGGCTGATTTCCTTATGAATGGGTTCGTAAACCGTCAAGATTGTGGTTACTGGAACAGTGAAAATCCCAAAATCAAACACCAGAAACCATTGCATAGTCCTAAAGTGACAGTATGGGCAGCAATCACTGGCAGAGGAATAATTGGTCCTTTTTTTCTTCGAAAATGCGCGGAGCCAAAACGTCACGGTTAATATGGAACGCTATGTTGAGATGTTGGACGGATTTTTGGCTCCAGAAATTGAAAGTTCAAGAATAGTGAATTCCAGAACTTGGTTCCAACAAAATGGAGCTACCTGTCACACATCAAATGATTCCATGGCGTTGGTGAAGCAAATGTTCCCTGGCAGACTGATTTCGAAAAAAGGTGATATCCCATGGTCGCCACGTAGTTCAGACTTGACCCCTCTTGACTTTTTTTTGTGGGGATACCTCAAACACAAAGTCTACAGTAATAATCCAAGAAACATCGTTCAGCTCAAGGAGAATATCCGTGGTGAAATGGCAGCCATTACACCAGTATTACTGAAGAAAGTTTTCAATAATTTTCGTTTGCTGTTAGAGGAGTGCCGTCGTAGAGAGGGTCACCATTTAGATGATATTAATTTTAAAAAATAGACTCCATTTATTGCTCTACAATGCCTTATATTTATTTTAACCATACCTTTTGTATTTATTTTTTAATCTATTTTTTAAATATGCACGTTCTATTGCGCCACCCTGTATATGGTATACAACATCAGATAAATGTCCGCCTCTGTAACCCTCACAAATGCGAGCCCATTTGAGCAAATTTTTTATTACATTCTTACACATTTCACGCGGTAGTTTATCACGAATATTTTGTTTGAGTTGCTCAAGCGTTTCTAGTTTGTTTGCATAAACCTTGCTTTTCAGATATCCCCACAAAAAGAAGTCCGGAGCAGTCAAATCAGGCACCGTCTTGTTGATACCACGTGTTAATCAAGCCCAAAGCATGCGGTTGTGGCGTTAAAAAGTTTTGTATTAATATCATGATATCGCTCCCCATTGACAATTACCGTTACGGAGTTTTCAGTTTCAAAAAAGTAAGGACCAATGATTCCTTCTGGCCAAATTGCACACCAGACTGTCACTTTTAATGGATGCAAAAGTGACTAATGCATAATTTGAGGGTTTTGCATTGCCCAGAACCGACTATTTTGTTTATTCATATATTCATTCAAATGAAATTGTGCCTCGTCGCTCATTATGATTTTTTCATGAAAGTCGGAGTTGTCATGGACGAGCTGTAACATCCTATTGGCATGTGTACGGCGACGTAAATGGTCTTGTGGAAGAAGTTCTTGTGTCAACTGAATCTTAAATGAAAACAAATGCAAATCCTTGTGCAAAATTGTGGTCAAAGTTGTTCTTTGAAGACCAAGCTCCTGAGCACGGCGTCGAATTGAGGTTTGTTTTGAACGCTTTTTTGAGCAGCAATAATGTTTTCAGCCGATCTTGCAGTACGTTGTGGTCCATGCTTGACCCTATCAGCTACAGACCCTCTTAAATAGTGCGCCTTGTTGGCACGTTGTTTCTCCTAAAAATTTCACGTAACTTTCTCATCGTCACAGTAATGGATGATTGATTTTGATAAAATATTTTAACGATTAAAACACGTTGGTTTATCGAATATTTTTCCATAATAAATTTGCCACGTCTCTACTTCACGGCTGCCAAATATGAACTGTCAAGACTAATGTTTACCAAAATGGCGGTAAAACAAAGTAGTATACCTTTGCATGCATGGCTTTGCACGACATGCTGAGAAATTCGTAGGGTATGACTGATTACGTTAGGACGGACTTTGGAAATAGGGGACTGATCTCGGTATAGTTGGACGTAGAGATAGTCTATGGTTGTTCGTAAGGGTGAGAATGTCCAACCAAAGTACGACAGACTGAAAACCAAACAGTGACAGACTTATGTATGTTATCACTGACTTGTTGACTTAATTTATGTATAGGAAGGTGTATATTTGAATACAAATTTACAAAAAAAAATGAAGGATAATATTCCTGGATACGAGGAATTGTGTTTGTAGAAGCGAAGAAGGAGGATTAGTAAAACCCCGCCCCTAAACCGGCAAGCAGAACCGGGATTATACCAGCGTGTCCACCATCAACAAAATCTTTCTTTCTCTGGAACATTGCCTGCCACTTCAGTTGCACTAACTGGATTAAACATAATAGTTTCTTCCATATACTGCCCTCCCAAATATGTTATAAGCGAAGACCAGTTTTCACACTTTTTCTCTACTCTTGGCGACAAGTTTATAGCAGCCGGAGACTACAATGCTAAACATACCTTCTGGGGGTCTAGACTCGTCAACCCCAGGGGCAGGCAATTGCTGAATGCTATATCGAGTTCAGGCCTAAAAGTTTTGTCTGGAGGTGAACCAACATACTGGCCCACGGATCTCAATAAAACACCCGATCTCATAGATTTTGCAGTTATGAAGGGCATAACAAGAGAACACATCATCGTTACTCCTTCCCTTGACCTCTCATCCGACCACTCCCCCACAATTCTCACAGTATTTAACATTCCCTTGAACCCGGAAATCTCTTACCATTTTCCAAACAGGCATACAAATTGGTTGAGATACAAGATGTACATAAGCTCTCATCTGTGGCAAAACTTTTCTCTCAAAACACCAGATGAAATTCAGTCTGCCATCAACGTCCTCACTACCACAATGACAACTGCCGCAAACTTGGCAACTCCGCACAAGGTCCATGCTACAACAAAAAATGACTCCTCATGTCATATTGAATCTCTAATTAAAGAGAAAAGGAAAGCGAGAAGACGATGGCAAAAGCACAGATCTCCCTACCTCAAAGCTAGTCTCGACCAGTGCAAGTCAAAACTGAGGTCAACTCTGGATGAAAAAAAAGAAATCTCCGAAGCCCGCTATTTATCTCGTCTAGGAGCCACACAAAACACTAACTATAGCCTGTACAAGGCCATAAGACAACTACAGCGTCCTATAACACAGGAGTCTCCAATACGGATGAAAGATGGAGGTTGGGCAAGGAGTAGTGATGAAAAAGTAAAAGAATTTGCTGATCATCTGGAAGAAGTATTTACTCCTAACGATACAATCTCTCGTGTGAATCCGACGATCATTAGCCCAATGGTCACAAATCCAATGAAAATAAGTCTATCTCTCTTAAAGAAAAATGTTCTCTCGTTGAAAATGAATAAATCTCCTGGACACGATAAAATAACAGCGAAAATGATTTCAGAACTCCCCCACAATATCCTCAAATTAGTTTTATTTATATTTAATGCTATACTTCGAATTGGTTACTTTCCTCAATCATGGAAGCTGTCTGAAATAATAATGATCCCAAAACCTGGAAAGGAACTGTCACAAATTACATCCTATCGACCCATAAGTTTACTCTCTATTTTATCTAAACTGTTTGAAAAGATCTTTCTCCAAATATTGTACCCCTATATTGAAGCAAACCAGGTAATACCCACGCACCAGTTTGGGTTTCGCAAGGGTCATGGAACGATAGAACAAGTACACCGTATAGTAACCCAGATCAGAAAAACTTTCGAAGATCGGAAATATTGCTCAGCTCTCTTTATAGACATCTCCCAAGCCTTTGATAAAGTGTGGCATGAAGGCCTTATTCACAAAATAGTCTCTTTTCTACCGGCAAATACCCATAAGCTCCTGGAGAGCTATCTGAAGGATCGATCTTTTGTAGTAAAATCGAAAGACTCTGTTTCAACTCAAAGAAAAGTTTCAGCAGGAGTTCCTCAGGGCAGTATACTAGGCCCTATACTATATACCATCTACACCTCTGACATGCCTGTGCAATCCCTAATTCAAACCTCAACTTTCGCTGATGACACTGCATTCATGAGCACTAGCACTTGCCCATTAATGGCTTCTAGACAACTGCAGTCTCATATACACACATTAGAATCTTGGCTCGAAAAGTGGAAGATAAAAGTAAATGCCACTAAGAGTGTACAGGTTACATTCTCTCTTAGACAGAACAATTGCCCAGCCCTCACTATTCACGGTAGTATCATACCCGTTCATAACCATGTCAAATATTTGGGTATTCACCTTGACCGACGTCTCACCTGGAAAAATCACATTGACTCAAAAATCATACAATTGAAATTAAAAATGGCTCAACTCCACTGGCTTATTGGCTCCCAGTCTACTCTCAGTTTGGAAAATAAAATCACCATCTACAAAACCATATTGAAGCCAATATGGACATACGGCATCCAGTTGTGGGGAACGGCATCGGCTTCTAACATAAATAAGCTGCAGAGAAGACAGTCAAGAATACTGCGTCAAATTTGTGGTGCCCCATGGTATGTTAGGAATGATAACATACACAAAGATTTAAACATTCCTTATATTTCCGAGGAAATGAAAAAATTAAGCAGGTCATATATATCGAAGTTGTCCTCCCACTCAAACCCACTCGCTCAAAACCTTAAGCATTTTCCCGGCCATATACGGCTAAAAAGAAAGGACACGCTAGACTTGGTCCGGTGATAACAGATCTGTTCGCCAAAAACAAGATCCGGCAATGGCAGGATACTTTAGTTTAAGATAGGATTAAGATTTGAATACATATTGTAAATTTCATACGAAAGATCCAATAAAGAAAATGAATGAAGAAAAAAAAAAAAAAAAAAAAAAAAAAAAAAAAAAATTGCCTGCAATACATACTTCAATTCCTTAGTATAAAATAGTGGTAGTGAAATTTAATTTTTTTTCAACTTTTTTGATTTTTTAGATCAATAATAATAATGGAATTGTTTTTATTCATTTTTACTTTTTTTTTTCTTACCTTTTAGCGGCGAACGTATGTGGCGTATGTCCCATTCACTACCCTCAGGAATGGTAAGTCGATGTTCCCTAATTCCAGTCTGCCTCTTCACCTCGTTCAATATGTTTTTTTTTTATATTTTTGTGCAAAATTTATTAATTTTTATTATGAATATTCAATTTAATATTTATAAATATATACATATATAAATATCCATATACATTTTTAATGGAATTTCAAGTTCAAAGTTTTTTGAATGCATTTACAATTTGTTTTTGGCATTTTTGATAATTTGACTTAAAAAAATCAAAATAATTTTTATTAAACCAAAAAAATCCAAATAAAATAAATCAAACTTAAACGAAAGAAGAAAGATCGGAGGCACACACGCTTTTGTAATCCTTAGAAAAAAAAACACAACTCTTTGGCTCCTTGTGCCTAAAGGCAGGAGTCGTCAAATACACGTTTAAACAACACACAAAACTTACTCTGTAGAACCAATTCAACATATGATGTAACTAATATACCAGATTACATAAGTGTTATACAAATATCTGTTTAGAGTTTAGTTTTGGTATGGAGTTTTGTTTTTAGTTGTTATATTTGATTTTATGAGTTGTTTCCCTTAGTTTTCAAGTCATTTACAAGTTAAAACACACAATAACATATGTTTGAAACAATACACAGATAACATTTAGTAATATAGAATGTATTTCAAGGCGTAGTCTTTGTATATAATGTTGCATAAATCTAGGCATTCGAAGTGGACGAAAAGTATAAGAAAGGTTTTCATAAATAATACAGTTAGTTATAGAAAATCAGTTAATAAAAGTCAGTTAAGAAATAGAATAAAGTAGAAAAGCAGTATTAAGACGCGTCTCAAAACTGAAATTGATTGATTGAATATGAAAAATTGTATGATATGATATATCATGTAATTTATTTTAGCAATTTCCTGCAAGACATGAGTGAAAATTATAAAACGAGCTGAAAATTAAGCTGCTGTGTGAAATTTATATCATTTCATTAAAGTGTATGTATATACTGAAAATTCAAGAAATTTCAGAATTAAGGGAATAACGTTATAATATTTTTGTGAATTTGTTATTTTTTTTTTCTTTTGCTTTCAAATTTAAGAACTTACGAAAGTAGCGGAAACTGTCTTATCTAAATTATACCTATATGATAACAGATATATGAATACTATTTTATTATAATATAATTATTTCTGCAGAAATTAATTACAAAAACGACCTTATTTAAATCATCTTGGCGATTTTTCTCAATAAATATTCGACGTATGACAAATTTCGGAACTGTATTGTTAAATAAACATTTTAGCAACATTTTGGAAAGTTGACAAAATTGAATTGAATTATACACTTTTAATGCCATTTTATATTGTTTATAAAAAAAACCAACAAAAATCATAATTGTGGAGAAAAATTACCAATTTTTCTCCATAAATGTATTATAGCCATTTTCTAAATCTACTCGTATATCCAGCATTTACCATTAGTTATAGAATAACTTTTTTAAATCTTGAGAAATTGAAAATAATGCATAAATTCATGGTGTTGCTTTGTATATATTTTTAACTGTATTTATGTGTCCGAAAATGATGTCTTTAAGAAAAGTACAATTTTATTAGCGATTTTTCTATAGAAGCGATGGAAAGGTGAATTGGTAGCACGTACTGAAATGTAACGTATTATAGCGTCTTCTTTTCGTAACTGAAGAAATTGATTTACAAATTCTTTATAATTTATTGCAATTCGGATATTATAAAATGTTCTACAACAAACTTACAATCACAAAAAAAAATTAAATATGTTCCGAGATTTTTTTAGCCGATTCAAAATTTAGGAAACTGTCTTTCTTCCTAAATAATTATATAATTTTATGAAATGCTTTGTGAACTCCTCCTTGTGACAGTTTCCTGCAACTATTACCGAATTCAGTGGAAAAAAGCTAAAATCATTTTTACAGTTTTTGTCAAATAATAGATTTTGTCATGAATAATATATTTCGCCTGGGAAAATGGAAACATATTAACGAAATATTTATAATTCGAAATGGTAGTAATACTATTTTGTTCAATTTGTAATGGTTTAACCAATCAAAAAATTAATAATTTTAACCATTTTTCTAGCATATTTTAACTATTGTCGATATTTTTACGTATACTCGTATTAACACGAAAATGAGCTTTGGAAAGTCTAAACGAAATTCTGTTTCGATACTAACGTACATTTAGCAACTTCCACGGAGAATAATATCTCCATAATTTTGTTATGAATGTCTACAATGCAATGATTATATTCATTATTTGTTTACTTCCGAACTTATAGGGCTAAAAAAATCTTTGGAAATGATTAAAACAGCATTATTAACAAAAGTTGACATTCTCTGATGTTTTCATAGCGATTAATAGTCGTAAGTTATAATTTGTAATTATTCCCTTATTTTGTATTTAATACTAACAGGAAAAGACGTCCTAAGATTTCACAGTTTGTGTTTGTTTTATTAATTTACTTTTCCATATTTTATAGAGATAAATTTTTTAAAATATTTTAAGCGATTTGTTTGTTTAGGAAATATCACAACTTTCAGATGTTCTCTCACAAATGCTGCAACGAGTGTTTACAAAGCAATTTGAGAATACTTTTTATTTTGTCAAAAAATTTGCTATGTTATAGTTAATAAATTTGTCTCATTAAAAATTGAGATGTTCGACATACTTAGTGATGATATCAATTTTAAATCAATAGCTACTATTTAGTCAAATTGTCGTTTTGGCTTCAGTTGTGGTTTATATAACAGTGCGATTACTGTGCGAAAGACGGCACAATGTAAACTACCAAACTATCAGGTTTTCTTGACTTGTCGGAGTGATATCTGAAATAAAGCAATGAATGAGAAATTGATGAAACGTATTTCAGATTTTGTGTTTTGCAAAATTTTGTACACTCCTAACCCATAAAAAGTTGTTCTTTATGTTTTGACTTTAGTTTCTGATATAGTACAATTAATGTATAATGGATGGGACAAATCTTTACAACATTTTTTTTTATATATGTATACTAGCCGACCCGGCAAACGTTGCTTTGCCTTCAAATTTTATTTTTATTGGAAATGTTTCAATGTTAAACAAAATTCTGTTTAAATACCGTTAGCAGGAGCAGAAATAATTGCTTTTTAATTTGTGGTTCGTATAGGAGGTACCACTCCCCATTGTCCAATCCCGCCTATATTTGCAGCAGCACTTAAGATATGTACACCAAACCTACGCACCAAATTTTGTTCAAATACCGTAAGCAGGAGCAGAAATAATTGATTTTTAATTTTTTGCTTGTATGGGAGGTACACGCCCCTTTGTCCAATTGGACCGAATTGTAAATCTAAACCATCCCGGGCACCACCCAGACGCATATACAAAAACTTATGCAAAGCGGTCCAGCCGTTTAGGAGGAGTTCACTGACAACGCCCGTACAGTAGAATTATATATATAAAGATAAACGGGGTGGCGGCTCGAATTGTTACCAATTTCATGCTGCTGCAGCAACCAAACGATTAATAACAGCGTTCTTATTTTCTGACAAGTGTTGTCTGTTGTGTTTACAAGTCTATTTTTACGTCGGTATTAAAAAAGTTATCGAAATCGAATTTAATTTAATGAGTTTCCAAAAAAAATCGTCTGCAGGACATTAAAATAACACTGGTACAATTGTCGAAAAATTCCAAGGGACCGCATATTATTAACACGATTGATATCCTACAAAATATAAAAATTTAATACCTGCACAGAACGCAGTTCATTTAATAGAGGTTTTGAAAAACTTGCACGTTGGTGCCGAGCTTGATCTTTTTTTTTGGTTCAGTAATACACAAAGAGTCAAAACGACTATACCTATATATATACATATATGGTTAGAGTGCAAACCAAAAGACTATTTCGACCAGACAATTGTTCTGCGAACGTAGAGATACTATCTGTTATCGGTTATCGTTTGTCATTGATTATCGTTTGGGGCGCAGTAACTGCAACACTCAAGTAAATCAACAGATCTACCGTTAGAAGATTTCACGTGATACGTAAACAGTCCCCGCGAAGCTCGTGAAACCTAAGATTTTTTACAATAAAAAATTCCCAATTTCATTTCTTCACAACAGTGGGCACTGTATTCGCCGGGTTTAAATCTCGAGGCCAAAGTATCTACTAAGAAATATAATGAGAATGGGCCGGCCACATTCGTACAGCATGCGAAGCTTTCTCGGACAGACTCGATGCCATTGTCCGTTCTGAATTCGGCTACATCGAATAATATCATACTTTTTTTAGAATTTGAGGTGAATCGTAATTGACAAAATTACAGCATTTTTAATTGATCGAGTGCCGACCCCTGTATAAGCACATACGCATGTGGTCAAAATAATAAGTACACCCTATATATTTTTTTTGAAGGCTCATAGACGAAAATTTATTTAAATTAAAAGAAAAAACTAAAACATATTTCTTTTGTTATAACATTAGAAATAAAATAAATGCTAAAACGTTAACAAAAGACAAAAATTAAATTGAGTATTTTTCAAAAAGTAATAAATTAGTCAAAAAACATTGGACAAAATAATAAGTACATTTAGTTAAAATAATAAAATATGAAGTAAAAAATCAAGTTTTTTTCTGCTAAATTGGCTGAGTTTCGTTAAAAGTCGGTATATCCACCTTTATTTTCAATTATTTTGTTGACTCTTTTTGGCATGCTGGCTTCCTGCAGGTTTCCACTGGTATTTCATACCAAGTTTTTCGAACAAAACTCCATAACTGATCCTTATTTTTAAGAACCTCCTTTCCAATTCTTTGTTTCAACTCTCCCCAAAGATTTTCGATTCGATTTAAGTTCGGAGATTGACTTGGCCAGTCAAGAAGAGCAGCATTATTATCTTAGAACCAATCCTTTACCAACTTAGAAGTATGCTTAGGAGTATGCCCAGAATCGTTATCTTGCTGGAATGTCCATCTAAGAGGCATACTTTCCACAGCATAATTCAACATAGTATTTTTCAAGTTATCTTTGTAGTGGAATCTGGTCATAGTGTCGGTAATTCGATGTATCGGACCGACACCATTTCACGAGAAACAACCCCCAGACCATAATAATAATATTGCCGCCCCCGCGCTTGATCGTCTTCTTTGTAAAGCGAACATGGAATTCCTTACTCTTAGGGCATCAAACATTCCGGGCACAGTCGTTTGAAAATACATTAATTTTTTGTTTCATCGCTCCACAAAATGTTTCGCCATTTTTTTTTCACCATCTTCTTCGGACCAATTGGAATGACTTCTTGTAAACGCCAATCCAGCCTTTCAATTTTTTTGTCTAAGCAAAGGAACTCTTCTGGCTATCCGTCCTGGTAAATATGCTTCTTGTAGTCTACGACGAACCGTTCGCGATGAAATTACATTTTTAATTTCTGCAGAAATCGCTCTTGGAGACACAAACAGGTCCTTCTTCGCAAGTGTTACAATACGGATATCTGTTGTTTTTGAAGTTTTTTTTTTTTGGGTCTTCCGCTAGTTTTGACGGGGTTTTTAGACCTTAAAGCATTCTGTACAAAAAATAGCGACTGATTCATAGTTTCTGCTATAGAACGAAGACTTTAGCCATTTACTCTTAGTCTTGAAGCAATTTTTCTCTCTTCCAGAGAACAATGACTTTTTCAATCCATGACTCATTTTTTAACTATATATTTTGTTATGAATAAAAATAAACAACAATAAAATAACTAGCCTTTCGAAAAGACTACAGCAGACTGCGAAAATAATAAAAAATTAAGCAATGTATTTATTATTTTGACCATATGTGGTTTAGTCATGTAATTTAGCACGCTGTTATTTGAATATCGGGGTTGAAGTAGTTCAAAATGTGGCAGATACTCGCGTGCAAGTGGTTTCAACATATCTCCTTTCTGCAAATAAAAATCAGGGTATACATTCGACCGTTCCTTCCAGAAAATCCCATTATTAACCTCTTTGGAATACTTTGAAAAACTTAATTTTTTTTGAAAATCATGTTTTTGTATCTGTTGATTCGCCCAGGTATCCGGCCACTATACACCTAAATATTATGCGTACATTAAGTTATACTACTGTATGTATGCCGTATTTACATGAACTGTATTGACTCACACGCCTCCTATTGTATATTAATTGTACTATTTAGGAAACTATTGACAATATTTTTATTTTCATCGTAAACGTATACATTTATTCCAGTCAACATGAAATGGACTGACGTAAGGAACCACATTGATTTGTAAAACAAACCATTGACTAAGACCAGCCTCCCACGTAATTCGTTTAATTTAAACTTAATCATAGCACCACACCTGGTATATTAAACATTTCTTTTTCCGTCTCTATGAAAATCACTAAAAAGTTTTCCTTTAAAATTTTCTCAAAACTTTCTTCTTTTATTTTTCTTAGTTTTTTTTTCATATTGGCCTTTCGTTAATTTCCTTAAATTTCATCGTTTGAACTAAACCAACTCTTTGTGCACCTCTGCCCTCCCTATCCATATCTCCAGAGGTATTTTCATTTGAAGCGAAAAGTTCAAATACTCTCCGATGTTTGCACTTGTACATTTACTATAACTTAAAAAGTCGTCTTTGACGTCTTTCTGAAAAAGAAGTGTAAGAAGTTGTTACTTCTTCCCTTCCCCTTAGATGTTTTTTTCTTTGCTTCAGTAAAGTAGAAGTTCCATCTACTTTATGGCATGATTGTGACACCTAATGTCTTCGGGAGGATAAGAAAAATGTTTTCCTGCTTTAATTCCGACTGTTGCTTGTCGCTTATAAAAGTTTCCGAAGAGAGTTTTCAAAGAAACTAAAGGCCAAAAAGAAAAATTACAAACAGAACTGTCTTTAGCAGCAACACAAAGCGCAAAGAAATCCAAAATGCAACGATGAGGGTAAGCAACGAATTACGGTCATATTACTGGTACCCGGTCACGGCATGTCCGGGTGATATTTATGGTAGGCGATGAGGACGTATGATTGATATTTTTCCAGAGCACCATCAGCAGCAAAGAAAAGAGATAACGAGGAAGAAATAAATCCATTGATTAGTAGGTGGCCATTTGTTGTCAACAGTTATTTAAAGTATGAGAAATATTTATCATCACTTAAACGATGTTCCTTAAAGTTGTTTTGAACATAAGAGTGTTGAGCTGAAAGTCTGCCATAGTTTTTATCCTAAATTGAATTTTCATACTAATAAAGAAAACTAATTGCCTTGTACACCATGAATAGGGTGTGGAAAATCTTTCCGCAATAAGCCTGCTTGCCAGTTTTCAATATTCTAACTTCAACGGTTTAATCAGGGTTGAGTGTAGACGATGACATCGTTTTTATTCCTGCTTGCCTTGTTTTTACTTGAAATACGATATTCGTGAAATCCGTTAAAGTTAGGCTGCAAGGGGAGCGCATCTAAATTTCAGGACTTATTTTAACTGCTCCAGTCTAACGTACCACTTTTGGGCCCTTTTTAAACGTTTATTCCTCTGGAAGTTGATTTTCGGAAAATATCTTTTTATCGCGCACCTACATATATCATCGCAGTAGTAAACTTCGCCTTAATTTTGGTGATTCAAGCATAAGCCATACAATGTATGTCCTTATTCTTTCATGTTTTTCCGCATAAAGGCACCAATTTATAGAAGACACTTTTCACTCCTTGCCTACGCTGATAGATGAATTTACATACTTAATTTCATGATTTTAATTTAATTTTTGTGTCTGTTTTCTTTCTTGTTTTATTTCCGAAAAGTATGAATTCTGACAAATTCGCCTTTTATGATTAAGGCTTTTTTTATGAGCGATGGTGCTTGCATAAGCGAAACAGCATTATCTCTGTAGAAACCCTATTATGATCGGAGAAACCAGAGTTTTGCTCCTGTCAAATAGTGTATATCAAACTCCCAGAAGCATTGCTATCATTCGGGCTTAAAGGACAACTCGTTGCTATAAAACTTTTATCCCGAAGTTAAGCGATTTAAACTACACAAATAACTTTTTCATAGAAAAGCTTGTCACACGTACAATAATGTTAAGCCTGATAGATAGTAATTGATTTTTAAGTCATTTATGGAGCACGATTTGTTCCAAAGATCCGTCTAAGCTTCCAAATTTTTGTCCTGTTCGTTATGGTTGCACGAACAGTTTTTGACGACGCCCTAAGAAAGAGTTTATCCAAATTTTTGTTAGATTCCGTTATCATTAGCAATAGCAACTTCTGATATACATGAAAATATACAGTGCGTATTATGTTAATTGCAAACCATGTGAATAATACTTTTGCACCGATCGTGATACAGAAAAATACATATCGCATGTGATCAATATTTGTTGTTAACATTCGCATTTAACGTGCATATGTATAATATTGAGAAGAGTATAACTTATATTTTTCCATGTAGCCGAAAAGTACGTTAGACGTATAATTAACATTTATTGGCAGTAATCTGGATGGTATGAGTAACATTAATTTTCCACATCCTAGTATGGAAATTGTATGTAACTTTCCACATACGAATTTACTGCAATTCATTTACTACCTTATTAAAGATTAGTGTAGAGTACTGCGCTTTTTGAGAATCGCCGTCTTTAAACTGAATTTCTGCAGCAATTTGAAAAGACCGGCCCCCTTCTCTAGAAGTCTTTCACGTTCAAGAAACAAAGTATTTCATAGCTTTTCCTTTATTTTTGCTGCTGAAATATCAGGAGAAAGTTTTCATTTTGTCACCTTTATACACACTGCTATTAGGTATTAGTTCACAGCGTTGATGGGACTGTAGCTTTACTTATGTTAATATACTTTCCCCATACTTCATTTGGCCTCACTCGACCCTACTCCTTGCCAGTATCAAGCTATTCGCAAATTTTACAACGGGAAGGGGGAAAAATACGTAGAACAACATGTTGTTTTACATTGGGCTAGAAGCTGAATGAACAATGCCAGACACTACTGAAACGACACGCAAATGTTTTTGTATTGTGTTCACCCCATTCACTAGGAATTCTTGTTCTTCAATCTCTGTAATTGATAACGTCCAATGTTAGTTTTACGTGTGGATTTTTTATGGTCAAATCCACATTAACGAGCGTAAAAAATTACGTGAAAAGTTGCAGCAAAAAGGCATATAAAAAAGATTAAACAAACGTCTGTGCTGGGATTGGCGAAGTGTAACATGTTGCATTATCTCGATTCCCTTTTTTCCATAAGGAAGTTTAGACGGCGGCAACGACTTCGACAAGAGTTTTTCCTGCGTTGTTCATTTGGTAAATATGCCAAATTTTTGGGGGTTGTCTTTTCTTTATTCGTCAACAACTTTTAAGCTTGAGAACATTATTTTAGTTTTTTTTTTTTTTTTTTCTAAAAAGTTTCTTTCTTTGATCTTGGTTAATTAATCTGACATTTTGCGCTTGTTATGGCTGTAAGAACTCGTCCCCCCTCAAATAAAAGATTATATGCTAATGGCATTTTAATTGATATAATTTGATGAAGTTTCTGGCACAACTTAGCCTCTAAAAATTGTGATTTAGCTGTGCTAGCTGGAGATGAAGATTAAATTTAAATAGATTAAAATTTAGTCTCAAGTTAAAGGACACGTCAAATCGCTTTCTTTTCGATGAAAGATTTAATACGAATATTATGTAGCTTATAGGTGTTATTCTCCAAAAAATGTATACGTATAATTAATACAAATTTCAGAAATTCCAGAAAAAGTATTGGTATGAATATTAATAATTGTGGCAATGTTTGGGATCTTTGAGTTATATTCATTACGGCGTATGAGTAAGATGTCTTGAAAGTTAAAGAGTGTCTGAATTGGATATTCGATGCATAATCTGATAAGTTTCATATATCGGTGAATATTGTTATGTTTTCAACTCAAATAACAAACCAAGTAACAACAATTGTAATATTTTACAATAGGAGCTTAAAACTTAAAAGGATGTTGGCTGAGTATCCAGATATTCTTCTTATTCTTGTCCATACAACCTCTTATTATTCATCATAAAGCTAGCAAGTGATTTTTGATCAAGTGCATCAAGTGTAAACTATCGGTTTCTTACATTAATTGAATTATTTCTCCGCCAATATTGTTGCCAAAAGAAGTATTTGGTCATTGCAAAGAAAGCGGTATTTCCGAGCATGTGATTGATGTTAATTATGAACCGAGTTATATCACATTCAGCGTATGAGTGATATTTCAATTTATACGCTCAAAATAAGTAGAATAAATTATTGATTTTGAATTATGAAACAATTTATTTAAGCGTATGAGTCATATAAATTTTGGAAATGCAACAACTTGTATATCTCAAAAAACAAAAAAGGTAGTCGCGAAAATTATCAAATTTTCAGGAATTTAAGGGGAACGGTGGAAAGAGGTACCTATCACATTTTGTAAAAAAAAAATGTGTTCAATATGTCACCAAATAAAAAGTTAGATACTTTAACTGTGAAAACAATCGTATTATTTAGGAAATGGTGAAAAAGCCTATGCAAAAAATCGTTAAAGTACCAAAAATTACCTCAAAAGGAAGGTCTGCTCGCGAAAATAGCCGGCTTTGCTACTTTGATCATACCAAAGAGCAAAACATAAAAAATATCGAGAAAACCAAAAATCGCTAAAATTCAAAATGTTCATATCTCCAAACCAAGATGAGCACATTGAGATCATTTTACCGATTGATGCAATACAAACAAACTTGTTTCCATGTTCAGAGAATGGAGCGTCCAATCGCGAAAAAAAGCAAAGTTTTAATTTCCCAGGAATTTGAGATAGGTAGTGGTTTGGTGTGAACGAGTATTCAAAAAGTTGTTAAATAAGAAATTGATTGATTGAATTGAAAAATTGAGAAAAATGAATCAATATCATAAAAAAATTTCAGAATTCTATGGTAACAGGAAAAATCTTACCAACCACATGGTGTAAAAAATATTCCAAAAGTCAATAAATAAAAAATAAAACGTTAAAATGTAAATATTATCATGAAAATGATTAAACATTAAAATGAATAACAGGTCGAATTAATGAAAGTAAAAATTAAATTGTACTATAAAGTACTGATCTCTTATTGTTAATGATGAAGAGTTAATAATTAGCAATCGCATTGATTCTGGCATTACTCACTCAAATTCTTGTCCCTATCTTATTCGATATAGACAAGTTTTCTCAGAAACTAGTGAGAGACTCAAGTTAAATTTTTACTTCATTTTTGTGTACTTCCACTCGTACTTTGAAAAAACAGCGTAGATTTAGCTCTGAATAATTGCCTCATACTTTAATGAAAAAGTTTCTTAATAAATCAAATGCACCCTCTTTCGTAACAAATTATTTTATTATCCTTTTAAAAACACATTCGAAGTATCATTTCTGTGGATTGTCTTTGTAGTAAACTTCCCTATTTATAAGTTTATGTTCAGTCTTCTTACAAGGTTTCGATGCCAATAATATCCCAGTCTCTGCAATATTACCATAGAGAATCTACATTGAAGGTCGTAGCCAGGATTCCATCTCCACTATAAGGTGTAAAAATATTTATATATATACATATATATTCTTCCGTTCTCCTTTATTTATTTATTAAACACAATATGAGTTTTTTCCATGAATATTCGGCTTGTCTGTCATACGGCCACTTGGACAATTGTAAAAATGCAAAAAATTCTTTCGTTTATGCCTGACAAGTAATATTTCACATGTGCAAAATCCGCGTTCCTAATGCAATTGCAAGTTCTTGCTTTTGGCGCGTAATACTCGTAATGATTCGGTCTTCCGCAACGTCGTGTCTTCGGAAATAGCCTTGTTTTCAAAATCGCCGTTCTTAAAGTGTTGAAACCACTTATAAGCTACCAAAAGTTCCTGCATATTCGGTTCCTGTAAACTCGACATTTTCAATCAAAACCGCTGATGCAAAATCGCTAATATTTCACAGTCAAGGTATTTTATTTATTATTTTTCCCTTTATTTGTGCTGATATTTTTTTCCACAGTTTTTGTATACACAAGAGATTTTTTCAAAGGCAATTGAAAGGAAAACTTGGTCGAACTGCGGTCGAACAGATTTCAAAACTGCTTCTTTTCTAACATCACTCATGCGATAATTTTCGATAGCGACGGGCAGTGGTACAAATTTGGTTAAGGTTAATAGTGTATTACTTTTAAATTTACTGTTTGATCTATCCAAATGAAGTATAAACCGATCAAAAGTTCTTGTATCTTATTGCAAATCGAACGTCTAAATTTACAGTCGTATGTAATTTGGGCAATTTTTTGAGCATATAAATATAAATAATTTATATTAATTTAATTTAATCTAGTATTATGCAGTTTTAAAACATCAGTTTGTAGTAGAGTAGAGGCTAGCTTATTATGCAAACATTGTATAGTTGTTATCATATTATGCTTAGTGGACAACCAGTATTAGCCAACCAATATTAGTCTATCAATTAAAAATAATTTTATATCACCAAACATAGCAAATGTTATAAGACATTTTAGTAACTATCTATTGTAGTACAATTAATAAACGCTATCACTTCCAACATACACATACATATGTATATCAACACATGACATTCTTCTACTCCAAATAGTCACGACGTTCGTAACTTTTCATCCTGTAATTTACACACATTTGGCATTATTTTTACTTCTAGTATTTCTTTCTGTATTCTTAATTGTGTTAAAATCCTGTGTTCGATTTATATTTGTTGGTTGTACTTAATAATACTTAATTTTCATATCAGCAATGCACATATTACAGAAGACCATTTTACATTTAAACGACAGGAAAACAGTTTTCTTAAAAAAAAAAAATAAAAAACAGTAGTATAATAACGAAGAATTTGCAAAAAATAATACAAATTAACATTTTGTTTTTTTGAAGATCTTTTTCAAAGATTTGCAAAGAATAAGATAAGACATTTGTTTTCAAAGAAACAAATCTTCCGAAACCAATTTTTATAAATAAAAGATGTAGAAGCTGTAAAATATATTCATCTGAAGAAGACAGCAGCCCAAAGGACTTTTCTACTAATATCAACTACAGGGTTGCCCATATTCGACGGACCCATGTTTTTTAAAAAAAATC
>JAHXMU010000099.1:3406839-3441336 GCA_019455685.1 Philornis downsi | reverse complement strand
CAGTCTTCGAAGACGACTTTCTATAAGAAACCAGTCTTCGAAGACGAATTTCTATAAGAAACCAATCTTCGAAGACGACTTTCTATATGAAACCAGTTTTAGAAGACGGTTTTCTATGAGAAACCAATCTTCGAAGACGACTTTCTATAAGAAATCAATCTTCGAAGATGACTTTCTATAAGAAACCAGTTTTCGAAGACGACTTTTTACAAGAAGCTAGTCTTCGAAGACGACTTCAAAATGACTTCCTATAATAAATCAGTTTTCGATGGTAATTTTGTATTGGAAACCAATCTTCGAAGGCAATTTTCTGTAAGGAACCGCCCTTCAAAAACAATTTTTGATAGGAAGCCAGTCTTCGATGGCAACTTTCTTATGGTTTCTCTGTCTTCGGAGATAGATTTTATTGAAAAAATGATATGTTGTAGAAAAAAAATGAATTTGAAATCTACTCCTGTAAATTTTTTTAGTAAACTCTCAACGGAACAATTTGCTATAAGACCTATTTAAAAAATGCTATAAAAGACTCTTCAAAAATAACTTTTATGTAGCTTTTAAGTTTTCAAAAGAGTATCAGTAACAGGGAATCTGTTTGACAAGATGGTTTTTTCAAGTAAAATTGCACAAAGCAACAAGATTTTAGAAGTGGATTTCTATAAATCAGACTCTCAGCGAAGAAAGTGTTACATACATAACTTCATGTTTATGCAAGAAAACTTTCTTCGAAACAATTTTCTAAAAGAAAACTACTACCCCTCGATATTAGGAAAAATATATAAGGACAGTGTGTTAGAAGACAATTTTTTATAATAATATTGAGTTTAGATAGGCAACAAAAAATGTATTATACGTAAGTGGCGTGTAAGATATACCATTAACTGGCATTTACGCATGCTTAAAAAATAGAATACGTGTAAACTCAACTCTCAACCCTATTCGTGGGATGCGATGCACAATCAGTCTTACCTATTGTCCATTGTACTTCTTCGCTAATGCAAATGCTAGGTCTCCGAAGATATTTTGTCATGAACAATCGAATAGTCATGATAGTCGAATCCTGCAAACTGTTTAATTCAGAAATTAATTTTAAAAATTTTGCTCCGCTTTATCATATAAAACTTCAAATAATTTCGAAAACAATTCGGAGTTCTTGTAGCTGCAATTAAACGAATACGTTCTTAGGCCCTATTTTTGTCTAAAATAGCATAGCAGTTGCAGGTAGTAGCTACAAATTTAGGCCTCAGTTTAACATTTAATTAAAATTGAGTTTAGTTAATTTATTGTTGTATATTTTCGTCTAATTTTAAATTGTTATACTCCCTCCCGAAATAAGCAAACCCGGGCACAAAAAACACTTTGCATAATTGATGTTAATGGGTGGAGCAGTAGGAGTCCATTTATCAAACACACCACCAATACCACCAACACAGTTTGGCAGGATATACATTACCTTCTCATCCAGTGACCAGGCACTGCATACTCGAACATACATAAATATATACAATACATACAGGCATCATACTCATTCCCAGAAACTTATACACTGTACATAAAACATGATGAGGAAAACGAGAGAGTGGTGCATTATAAAACAAAATGTCATGGAAATATAGCAGTTCATGTAAAAAATAAATGTAAAGAAAAACTTGTAGTTTTTCGTTTTGCCGTTACGTTATTTCGTCCTTAATTTTCATATCATAGTTGCGTATGACGAATGTTGTGTTGTTGGTTATTGCTGTTGTCATTTGGATCTTAATGTTATTGTTGTTGTCGTTTATGAACTATAATCATACATGTATCAAAAGTTACTTTATGAATAGAGTTAATTTTTTATAATTTGTAGTTTTCGTTTAGTTTCGTAGTTAATGCACTATTAATATTAAATCAATATCATCATCACCACCATTATAGTCTCATCAACCATCATCAGTAGCATTGTCACAATCATATAGAAAAAAAATTAGCATTTTATAAAATTATCGTTGTTGGTTGGTTATTTCTCATATATGGGATGGGGAAATACCAGACAGAATAATTCCAAAAATTCCATACGAAAATTCTATTTCCTAGTAGTCCGAACAAAGAAATGATTTATGTAAAAACAAAATTCAACAACAGTCTTTCCGACATTCGCAAAATTTTTCTACACGCGTAGAGCTAAGAACTCTTCTAGAAAAACTACGTTTTCAAACAATAAACTTTTCAGTATAAAAAAAACGAACTTTTTCATGTAAAGAAACATTCGAGCAATAAACTTTTCTATACAAAACAATGTTCGAATAATCAACTTTTATTCTCCTTACAGCAAATTCGAATAACAAACTTATATGCAAAGTAAAACCTCGACCCTTCGAATAATAAATTTTTCTTGAACCGCGAGTTTTATTATGAAATTTTTAAATTTAATTTAATAAATTTTTCTATGTAGAGAAAAGTTGGATTTTTTTTTTGTCTAGAAAAAAATTCGTACTATTAACAGGGGATCGGACAAAAGATTTTTCACCGCTGAGGAAAATGAATTAGTTAATTAAAGGAGAGTACAAACAGTGAACTTTTTTCGTAAAATCGAATTCGGACAAAAAACATTTACAAGTGGAGAAACCCGTAGTCGGAATGTTACTCGGTAAAGGAAAGTGCAAACGCCGGAATTTTCTTCGCAAACGAAGTTTCTAACACAAAACTTTTCTTCATAGTTCGAACAACGAACTTTTCTCAATTAAGGAAAATTCGAATAACTAAATTTTCACAGTGGGGAATGTTCGAACAATTAAGTATTCTCAGTGGGAGAAGTTCAAACAATATGATCTTCCCAGTAAAAGAAAACTTATGCAACTGATTTTTCTCGGTGGATAAAAGTTTAAACAATGGAAAATTTTCAGTTAGAGAAAGTTTGAACAGCAGACTCTTTTCAGTGGGGAAAAGTTCCACCATGTAACTTTTCTATGTGAAGGATAAATCGACCATTGAACAGGTCGAACAATGTACTTTTCTATGTGGAGAAAAGTTCAAACAAAACATTTTCTAGATGTGTATGGGAAGTCTTTTGATCAAACTGTGAAAGTTTTGAATTTCCTTCTTTCTTTCTTTCTTGATTAAATTTTCATCGAATTTTTGTATAAAATTGAATCGTACAACATTTTACATAAACTCGTCATGATTACAGTTTTATACATAATGGAGGTTTTCTGCAGAGAATGATCAAACACCATTGTAAGGCGAAATCCTTGGTCGCCCAACCTCTTCGTAGATAAAAGTTCATTTTTCGTAAGCTTAGCTGAGACTTTTCTTTGGAAAAAAATTAAATTACAGTTCTTTTTTATCTCCACAATGAGAAAAGTTAGTTAGAACAAACATTTCTTCAGTGAGAATAGTAGAAACAGTCTGCCTTCCTACGATGGGGTATTTTGAATCACATAACATTTTAGCAATGAGAATGCTTTTCCACAGTGGGACACATTGGAACAACCTATATATCTACAATGGCAAAAGTTGGAACAACAAAGGAGGATTATTTTGTCTTTTCTAGAGGGTGTAACTGTAGTACTCGTATAAAAGCTGGATGGTGCGATTTGCATCCAGTTGAAAGTGGATTAAGCATGTTTCCAATAAAGAAGCATTACATTATTAAATGCTAGTGCCGAATAAGTTAGATTGTCGAAATTTAGTTTGTCAAACTTTTCACTCTTCCACACCTGTGTAAGCGAAGTCCAACATGTAAGCAGAGAACAGATCTATTATCAAATTTGTGTTTTGGTAGAAGTTTGGTTTTAATTTATATTCGTGCAAGTTATCGAATTTTTCTGTGGATTATTTGGTAAAAGTTTCACATACGAAATTTGATCCTCTCACTGTTGTTGGGTCAATTTCGATAATTGTACATATTCTTCATGCACTTTGGAATTATTCTTTGCTGGAACCCCCTAAATAGTAGTGTCTGTATATGTATATCTATATATCAATCTACTTCTAAAAAAATGTGTGTTGTGTGTAACATGAAAACAAATGAAATGAAACATATTCTGTAATCACTTTTACTAAAAAAAATCGTTACAAAAGTTCTTGTAAAACATAAACCCTTTTCGGAATCCCTTCGAGCGGTATCTCTATATGTGTGTTTTTTTTTTTTGAATATGTATGCAAATTCCTAACTTGATTTACTTTTGTCCACAAAATGTCTTCCAATGAAAAAAAGACAATTTTTGAAAAGCAGTAAATTTCACTAAATCGATGAGTACAGACAAAAGCGCCATCTACAAATTAAAATGTTTCAAAATTCTTTGACTTGATATTTCAGTCACGTTATGCGTTTTCACCACAGGACACAGATTTCACATCATCGTACCCAGGTCCCTCAGCCATGAATCCTCGAGGTGGTCGTGGCGGCGGTTATAATGATTTTTCAGGTGGTGGCAGTGCCATGGGCTCCATGTGCAACATGGCGCCCGCCCATAGCACAAACTCCGTGAACAGTGGTGGCGGCGGCTGCGGCGACGGCGGAGATACACAGGGTCAATGCAATGGTACCAATCTAATCGTCAACTATTTGCCTCAAGATATGACAGATCGTGAACTATATGCACTCTTTAGGACGTGTGGTCCTATCAACACTTGTCGAATCATGAAAGACTATAAGGTAAGATACGTGAAATACTATCATAATTGTCGTTATACCTATAAATGGTTTAAAGAAAAAACAATACTCATACACCTATATAAAGTTTATTCCTTGAGCAGCAAGAAATGTGCTGTAACAAGAATTTTTTTTTTTTTTTTGATAAGAAAAACTGGAACAATTAACTGGAAAACTAAAACAACCGACTTTCTCTAGCCAGAAAAGCTGGAACACGTAATCTTTTTTTAACGAGAGAAGAGGAACCAATCAACTTTTCTTTAATGAGAAAAGCTGGAATAGAACAACGAACGTTTCTACAGCGCGATAATATAGAGCAATCAAATTTTCTATAACGAGAAGAGCTGGAACAACCACCTTTTCTGTAACGAAAAAAATCTATAGCGACTAATTTTCCTATAATGGGAAAAATTGGAACAACCAAGTTTACTATAACGGGAAAATCGGGACCACGCACATTTCCTGTAATAAGAAAACGTGATAATTGCAGTTTCTGTTCAACGGGGTAATTTGTTCTATATTGAGAAAATGTTAGTATTCCGGTTTTGGGCAGCTTAAAGCTGAAACAACTTATGTTTCTGTAGAGAAATTTGGAATAACATACTTTCCTACAAAGAAAAGTTCAAAGAGAAAAACTGAATAAATAAAGTAGTCAAAATTTTACGATAAAAACTCGAACAGTGACTTTAGGACGATTTTAATAATTTTCACTTCTGGTCAACATAATTGCTCTCTGGCTTGAGTCTTTGAACTCTGATCTAATTTATTGATTTCTGGCGTGGATCATTGGCCTCTGAGCGGGGTCAGTGATCTAATGCTTGATAAATGACTTCTGATCTATGTTGTTCTAATATGACCTGGTAATTAGTTTTCGGTTGCAGAAATCAAAGCATCGGCGTCGCAACCGACGTTTTGAAATGTTTGAAATTTTTGCAAAATTCGTACAAGAGTAGAAACTTTGAACCTTCAGCGACTCAATGAAAGAAAGCCTGAATTGTACTCCGGTTAAGGTAAGCTGTAGTCCTATTGATCTGTAGCATCTATAGAATCGAGAGAGGTTGGAAAATCCGGCATATCTACCTACATATGGAATTGAGAAACCAGACAATTTTTCCAGCAACAATTTTAATAAATTTCACTTCTGGTTTAACTAATTTATGACCCGGGAATATAGTTGCTCCTTGACTTGATGAGAGTTTGGATCATTGTCCTCTAAGTGATTGGTCATTCTTTTAATTCACTGGACAGTGACTGTGTCCATTGACATTTGGTCAGAATCATTGGTCTCTGATTGCAGAATTCCAGACCAAAACAAAATAATCTGAAGCTACGGGTCTGGAAAATGTTGGCCTTTTTAGGAAAAAAATTAGTCCACTATGTCGTCCGGTGTGGATGATATTAATTTAGCTTTTATTGAGACAAATCTTAGTATGGTTGATCATAATCAAGGATGTTGAACGTTGGTAAGTCGTTGTCTCTAATTAATGAATTCTAATTAAGATCATTTACCTCCTGTTAGGTTTACAGACTTCCAACGTAAAGCATGAGATAGTGGTTGAAATCATTCAGCTTTAAGCAGATTCATTGATGTCTTGTCAAGTTTATTGAAATGTAGCAAGAATCATAGACTAGATTTGTAGTCAATCTAGACTAGTTTTTTGAAATTGGTCGTTTTCATCGACTTTTAGTCGTATTCGTTAACATCTAGTGGCGCTCGTTCAATGGATTGTGATCAAATTCCTTGATTTTGAGCAAGTTCAATAGGTTGTAATCCATATGAAGTCAATTTTCCCTGATTAAAGCCATCGCCTTGTTCACACGGTTATCGATCTTCGGTGGTGGCTATTTTTATCTGTTTCACTTTATAGTTCTCTGAACTATGTCATCGAACTCTAAAAAACAGCAGATTTTTAAACCCACAATTCTATTCACAATAGCTAAATTGTCAAAATTCTTCTAAATAAATTATAGGAAGACACAAATAAAAACAGTAACATTATGAAACACATGAAAGAAATGGAAGAGAAATTTATTTACATATATTCTATAAAAAAAAATGTGAGATAATACACTTTTGCCAACAAACATTTTTCATTTTATCAAAACATTTTTCTAACGTATTTTTGGGGAAAAAATTGAGTTCTCGTCTACTGAAAATGGATGCCTCGAAGAGATAATTTAAGTTTTGGAAAAGGGCAAATGTTCAACCGCCACCTAATTCCCAGATAATATCCCTTATTTATCATCTGAGCTTCTGGCAAGAAAACTGTGGGTAAATACCCGAGATACTCAAAGGAAAAAAGTCAACATTTCCTTGACTTTTGATGACATTTTTTCTTAAGCTTAAAACACCTCCCCGAGTGTATTGTTTTGTGTATATTGACGAGATGAAACATGAATAGTAGCAATCTCTGAGTGCCATATCCGAAGATAGCAATTTGTGATGTTCCGAAGAATAAATGTACGAGTATTGTGTCCAAGAGGGAATACTTTGAAATATAAATAAAGATATTTTTGGACGCAGCAGTAGAATGAAATCTTTCGAGGGCTTTTGAGATCCCACAAAAATATGCTATATGATACCAGTTAGGGTTGGTTGAGGCCCTAAAGAAAAATAAATTTAAAGTTTTAGCTTAGGACTATGGTTGTTACGAATTTATTTAATTTCATTACTTACCTCTCTGGGGTAAGGATCCATTGCCTTCCCTTTAAATTGTTGTATATATTTTGTTCAACTTCGTTCCATCCATCCCACTTTGTGTTTTACATTAACGCAAATACTCATTTTACCTACTAGGTCAGAAAGTATAAAAAAATCTATTTAAAATGATGTGTCAACTGTCAACAACATGCTTTGACAGCTGTTATATACATTATCCTTACCAGGAGTGTCATATACTGCAAACACATATACGAGTACAAACGTCATAAAATATTTAAAAGTAAAATTTATGATGAAACTCCTCCATGCTTGGTGGCTGGCGGCGTGGCAGCGCTGGCGGTTTGGCTGCTGATGGTTCTGCGGGTCGTAGTTAACTTT
This sequence comes from Philornis downsi, assembly GCA_019455685.1. NCBI lineage: Eukaryota > Metazoa > Arthropoda > Insecta > Diptera > Muscidae > Philornis > Philornis downsi. The sequence goes on along the minus strand of JAHXMU010000099.1, from coordinate 3,433,666 downwards.
GTATCTGTGTATGAGTAAATGTTTTAAAAGTCAAATTTAATGTTGGCTTAAATAATTTCTGTTCCTGTTCTGCACAAGGTATTCATATGAATTTTTCCTTTTCTTTTATTTCATTTTTATAATTTTTGGGTCAATGCTGCTGGTCCTTGGTCCTGATAATATGTTACAACGTTATCGTTATGGCCGTTTGGCCGTCCGTCGTCTCTGTTGGCTTTATTCTTCTATCTGGTATACGTGCAGACTGGCTACAGTTTTGGTTATGCTTTTGTTGATTTTGCTTCCGAAATTGATGCCCAAAATGCGATCAAGTCATTAAATGGCGTTACAGTAAGGAATAAACGTTTAAAGGTAAGTTCATATTTCATTTTTAAAAATATAACTTGGTTTTTATCTACTGCAACATTCGTTAGCCTCATTAAAATGAGCTTGAAGAGCTTTATTACGGTTGATTCAAATGTTGCACTTGAAGACGGTTTTAATCAATTTTCGTTTCCTTTGTGTTTGTTTTCCGGGCGACATGCCGTTGCCACATTTGAAGAACACGGCTGCCCGGCTGTAATTACTTACATTTATTGGAAGTATGAGTATGGGTATGAGGTAGGTGACTGGAGGATGGCTGCGTATACGGTTGTAGGAGCGAGTGATTTTGCTTACAATCATTTATGTACGATTTTATTCTCTTTGGAAGCCGTTTACCCTAAGCAACCTTGATGCTGCTCAAACCGTTAATTATGCTCTCAGAGTGAACATTGAAATGGGGGGAGGGCAAGCAAAAAAAAAAAAAAAAAAAAAAAAAAAAACGAAGGAAAGGGATGGCAATGTCGCTTAGAAGGTTTCCCTGCCTCTTCCTTCTGCTTTGTTGTGAACATTTGATTTTTATTTGTTCCGTCCTGGATGAGGACCGGAGTTGAGAGCGTTAGAGAATGTTCATTTACTGAAGTTTATGTAGATTCATTATTTTTTTTTTTTTTTTTTTTATAATTTTTGCCGCCTTCCTTCATACTAATACTCGGGACTGCACTGACTGGTCTGGATTCCTCTGAACTGGTGATAACACCGCTGATTGTGCCTAAAGATAAACGTTCGCTGGAGAAACCGCATTCCAGCGAAGGTGTTGTTGTACACCAGACTCGCAGTGTTGTCGCCTCCTTTTCTTATTTGGAACATGATAGGCTGTGTTGTCGAGCATTTTGAAACGCTTTTTCCAGCATTATTGTTCTTTTCTTGTGTGTTACACAAAGATTTTATGTTTAAGATTGATGGTGAAATTATCAGTTACAATTAAAATAAAGTATATAAGGAAATGGTTGAAGGGTAAGGAAAATTAAGACAGACAGGAGTGAAGGAGAGAGAGAGAGAGACGAAAGCCTGTAGGAGATAGGGCAGATATTACATAGTATATTATGAAGTGTGTAATTCTTTTTTTCTAATTCAGCAATAAATTACAATTTTCATAATTAATTTCATCCGCCGTAATAAAAGCGATAACAAATTATAATTATATAATTATAACACCTTAAGAGGCATTCAGACAAAAAAATTAAATATTACATATGTAAAATGTATGTAATATACGATTCCCTACAGAGCCAGGATTATAGACGTATGGGCTTAAATTATCGATATGAATTTAAATAATTTTCGATTTCAGCAATTTGATGTATCAAACAGCCGTCTTGGCGTGGCCAATTGGGCTTCTGTGAACTTCTATTTGAGTCTTTTAGACTTTTATTTAAGTTAGAATTTGAATGATATTCGGTTTCAACAGGATGCCGCACCATGTCACACCTTTCATCGAACAATCGATATTTTGCCTACTAAGTTCGGTAATCATGTTACTAGCCACGAATTGTCCGTCTCGGAACCATGATTTGAGCCCAATAAACTTTTTTCTGGCGTAATACCTTCAAAGATAGTTGCTATGTTGGTAATCCAAAGATAATCCATATGCTTAAGGTCAGCGCTCTCTGAAACATTTGCCAGATGGAGCTAGAAACTTTGAACAAAGTATTTTAAAATTAGGTTGCAGGATGTGCTACTGTGAAACCAGTCTAAGCAGCCGCATGAAATAATGAGAATCTGTTTTCTCTCTAACAGAGCTATTTTCCGAAAAGATATAACGTGCGTCAGCCCCGTAAGACCCGTGACTAGCACACATATTTTATCTCTAACAAAAAATCAATATTCTGCCTTGCCTTTCACATTTTCGTGCTATTTCAACCATTTGTGTCTGAGTTACAGTACTTTAAGCTACGCTATTTTGTTTTCTTTGCACACAATGGAAAAATCTCATTTCGTGTATTGATTAAACATTACTTTTTAATGAAGAGAAATACTGTTCTTCCTCAGCGAAGGCTTGAAAAGTGTTTCGACAACTCTTCTCCGGCGAATAAACCACTAACCTATGGTTTTCTGATTTTAAACAAGGTCGTACGGGTACCAATAATGATGGATGTTGTGGAAAAAAAGCTCTGAAGATTATTCTCAATAACCGAAAAGTAAAGTTGTAAGAAATAGCTGGCATCTTTAAGATGTGACAGCTTTCGCATAATAAAAGTGTTTTCAAAATGTTTGTCACTTGTGTTAACAATGGAAAAAGGAACACTTTGTCCCTTTGCTGATTCGGAGAGCTATCTTTGACAGTTTACGAGGCGACGTGGCGTATAGATGGTGCCAGTAGTTTGAAAAAAATATTTTGGTGAAAAGTGAAAATCGTATAAAACGTATTTTTTAAGTCTCACGGCGCCACGTTGTTTGACATTTTTATTTGAGCCATCGAAAATAAACGATCTCGTAAATTTGTAAGCATGGAAACAATTTATCACCGTTATGTAATTCAATAATTCCATTTCAAATGTCTCAGTTCAACCCATATTAAAGCCGAGCTAGATTCTAATCTGGGAAAGTCTGCTCCTTCGTTTACTACTGTAAAGTATTGGGTAGCTGAGTTTAAACGAGACTGTACGAGCTGCCAAGACAAACACCGTAGTGGTTAGTCAATTAAGGTGTCCACGCCAGACACGATTAAGAAAATTTACAAAATGGTATTGGATGATCGTCGGATGATCGTCGTGCGTGAGCTAGCTGAAACCATAGGCATTTCAAAAATACGTCGTATTTAGACCGAAGATTTGAAGATGAGAAAGCTGTGCGCAAGATGGGTTCCGCACTTGCTTTCAATAGAGCGAAAACGGCGTCGTTAAGATGTTTCAGTAAAATGTTTGGTGATGTTTCACCGCTATAAAGCCGAATTTTTGCTTCGATTTATAATCATGGATAAGACATGAGTGCACCACTTCGCACCTGAGACAAAAGAACAATCAAAGCAGTGAACTGGAATGGGAGAATCGTGACCAAAGAACGCGAAGACGGTTCCATCTGTAGACAAGTTCATGGCGTCTGTTGTTTTGAGATGCGCATGGGATTAATTTTATTTGACTATCTTCAGAAAGGAAAAAAAACCATCAACGGCGAATATTATGCTAATTTATTACAGCGTTTATGTGATGAAATTATGGCAAAAAAGAAAGTGTTGTTTTAAGACAATGCTCCAGTTCACATATTCCATTTTATTGAACAGTCTTGTAATTTAAAGCCTTTTGGCCAATATAAAGCAAATTACAAAATGCATAAAATAAATACTACTTGAAAATATAAAAAAAATATTCACTATTGCGATGGCTAAAATGAATGAATTAAAGTTCGAATTGCTTCTTCACGCACCATATTCGCCAGATTTAGCTCCCTTGGACTATTTTCTATTTCCAAACTTGAAAAAATAGCTCAGTGATAAAAAATTTGCCAACAATGAAGAAATGGTGTCTGCTGTTGATGGCTATTTTAAGGAGTTTGACAGTTCTTACTATAAACAGGGTATGGAAGCTATTGATGATCGCTAGAAAAATTGTATCGTGCTAAAAGCAGATTATGTTGCTATAAAAAAGAAAAACAAAATCCTGACTTCTAGGACCGCCCTCGTAAACACCATAGAAAAAATATATTTGTGCGGCATGCCGCATTGGTCAAAACATGGATCCACCATCAACCCCTAAAATCAAAGAACTGCCATTTTGGGATATTTGAAGGGCGACATTAAGAAAAAAAAAATGAAAGGCATTGTATCGCGTCACTAGTCTATGACTGCAGTGGCAAAATTGTATGAATTAAAATTCGAATAGCTGTCCCATCCACCATATTCTCTAGATCTGCCCCCAACGATTTTATCTGGAAAATGATTTGGATCAAATGATGAGATCATTGCAGGAAACTTAATCGTATTTCGAGGTTCATGACAGATTATTCTGTAAAAGTGGAATCGAAATGTTAAAGATGTGTTGACTGTATTTTGAAAGATGTTGATTAACAAAGTCGCACCATCGCCAAAATAGTAGCTGGGACCAGATCTTGTGAAAATTCAATTTTACCACCGTAACAATCGTTTTACAACATGGTGCAGTCTTGAAAAAAGTTCCATATTTTTGGGGATATTTCTTTTTCATTTCGCTCTTCAAACAATCCAAAAATACCATATAACACTTATTCGATTTGGAACAGGTAATTGAAAAAACGATGGTCATAACCTTACCGATTGCTATTGCATTTGTGTTCAGTTTGTTGGGTTTTCAGTAGGACTGCCGATTCTAGTTTTGGGAACATCTCCATAAAAAATTGGTTACTGTAATTAGCATGTCAGAATTTCTACCCATGGCGGAATAAATGGCCTGATACAATAAGGGTATGCCATGTCTTGAAAGTTGCAAAATCTATTGCAATAAATTTTTTCAGTGGTAAACATTTTTATTACTATATGCAATAAGTAAGACTAGTCGTTTCCATTTTTGTATTCAATCTTTTTTTTTGTCCGTGTCTATTTTATCATCTCCAAAACCGCCGCAATTGATGTTAAGTCTCTTGAAACGTTTCCGGCTTTATTAGTTTTGGCAAAACAGGCAGAAGTTGCACGGTGTCAAATCAGGCGGGTAAGGTGATTGTGGAGCAATATTACTTACATTTTTGGACGGAAAAGTAACGAAGGGTCAGTGGCGCATTATTTTTTCGGTATTTGCTCCAGTGTTTTTTGCTCATAAATAATAGCTTTTTAACAATAACTTCCCTCAAAAGACGCAAAATATTCATTGTTGATAGTTTGTCCTGCCGGCACGACATTCACTCCTCTAATCTCTCGTAATAATGCTATTTATAATGTGCTGATAGACAGAAGTCATCTTTTTACAGATTTTTAAAATTATTATTTTTAAAATTTAAATTTAAAATTTAGCGTAATTTGCACCAATCAACTGTGAGGAAACATTCAAAATGGAATCGACATATCCGTTTGAAATGCCAACATCCGTATCTTTGATTGCATTATCTGCTAAATTGACTAACGCTGTTTTGCACATATGAATAATACACTGTTATATATAAATTCCCGCTGTTTGCCAGTAGATGGCGCCAGCTGTAAGTGCTAGTCGATTTTGCTTTGTATGATTTTGTGCCAAATAATCATCATATACAGGAAGTATTGATTGATTCAATCGAAGAAAACGGCGGCTGAAGCCCATCGAGAGCTTCAAAACGTTTACGGAGATGATACCTTAAATGAATAAACTTGTCGAAGTTGGTTTCGTTACTTTGAAGACGGTGATTTTGATGTCGACAACCTTTCATGTGAAGGACGACGAAAAAGCTTTGTAGACACTGAATTGACGGCATTGCCTGATGGGGATCCGTGTCAAACGCAGGTAGAGTTTGCTTCAGTATTAGGAGTAACCCGCCGAGCCATTTGAGAATGATTCAAAAGCAAATAACTTGGGTTCCTTATGAGTTAAAGCCAATTGACGTTAAGCGTCGTTTTTTCGCCCGTGAACAACTGCTTCAGCGACAAAAAAGGAAGGGGTTTCTTCATCGTATTGTAACGGATGATGAAAAATGGATCCATTACAGCAATCCAAAGAAAAAAAGTCACGGTGATGCTTTTACGTCGTCGCCTCGGCCGAGTATTCACGCTGCAAAGGTTATGCTCTGTGTTTGGTGGCACCAGGTCGGTGTTATTTATTATGAGCTGTTGAAACCAAGCGCAACCATCACTGGGGTCGACATCGACATCAATTAATGCGATTTATTTATTAATTTTTTATTTATTTATTTTTTTTTTACTGTATAGAGAATTAAATTTTATTTCATATAACTAATTGGTTTTGAAGATGATAGACCGTAAATGACCTCCATGCTCATTCACGCATATTGGACACCTGATTAGAGCAAGTATTCATTACGGGACTTCAATTCAGTCAAATTCTTTGGTTTCGTTTTGTACATATTTTGCTTGACATAACCCCATAAAAAAGTCTGTTGCACTCAGGTCAGGTGACCTTGGGGACCAGCGGAAAGTGGAGTTTCTGGATATTAATTTGTTTGGGAATTTTCGATGGAGCTCCGCCATAACCGGTTTGGCTATGTTTGCAGTTGCTCCAGCTTGTTGTAACCAAATGCTGTCGAAACGGATACGTCTTCAGCAAGTTCTGGATAAAAAAGAACAAACTTTTTCGGCATTTTTAAATAACGGTCCCCATTGACAGTTGACAGTAGCATAATTTACCACTCTGTATTTATTATTCATTGAAATTTATTGTATTGTCTATAAAGCAGATCACTCCCGAAATAATATAATTATGCCAATCTAGAAGTCAATCATTAAAACATTTTTTATGCGCATTTTTTGTTGACTGATTTGCATGTCAAACTCGTAAAGCTATGTTTGTGTTATCGATTACAATGTATTTTATAAATGTGGAACTCAGAATTGACTTGTTGTCGCAAGTCTTCAGTGATTTGTACTCGACTGAGCTTTTTAAGAAAATGCAGGTTTTTTCAAACTACCCCATTTTCATGCCCAAATAACCGTGTAAACTGGTTTGAATTGATTAGTGATACACAGAAAGTTCGCACTCATCTCTCCTAAACTTGAATTTTCTGTCACCTGTTCCTCCCCTTTATTGACGTTAAGCGAGCCAAAACTTTAATCACTTCTCGACCGCCTTTGAATGCACTCATTTGGACTCGTTTCTGACTAAGTCGTAAGTCTTCTGCAACATTTTCAATAGTGTTAAACACGAAATTCCTTTTGCAATACAAATTTCGAGACAAATTCCTTGTTTTTTATACATTGTAAAAATCGCAAAAAAACACCTGAGATTAACTGACATAATCGAGCGCTGTAAACAAACTGAATAACAAATTGCGCGCAAACTACACGTCAGTATAGGGGACAGTTGTACCAACCTTGGGAAAAGAGGAATTTTGACAATTATTTTAAGCGTTTAGTTCCTGGTACTTTTTTGCTGGAGTAGGTTTCTTGGTTAAGCCTATAAAAATTATTTATGTCAAAGTTATAATTTATTCGATGTCTCAAATTTGTTTCATATGAGCTTATGAGAAATGTAAGAATTGTGAATGGTTCAACTCCTAAACGGCAACAAATGTTGGTCATTTGATACTTCAAGATTAAGGATAAATTCAGTTACAGTTACCAGTTTCAAAACACTTTATTTTATTGTTGTAATTAACGAAGTAGACATTTCCCTGCGCTATTTATTAACAACAACATTAACATTTACGGGTCCCAAAGTCATCAATAAAAACTAGAGTTAATTTCCCAGTTTGCCATCCTAAAGAAAGAAACTAAGAAAAGTGAAATTGAAAAAGAAAATCTAATGAAACGGAAAGGAAATCACTAGCTATCAAATGAATCCTAGCCTTAAATCAGATACGATTGAACAAGCTATGTATACCTTGTAACTTATTCCATCTACGAATGAAGCTCTGCAACAATTCAACACCATTTTGGGATTTCCTCTTTTTCTTTCCTCTCTGCTATTGATGGTGTCTAGTCAAGTGTGAGAGAAAACATTTCTACTATTATTATTAAATCCTAAGCAAAGCAGAGGAGAAACAAAACGAAAAGGACATGAGGAGATCAGAGGTCGGTGAAGAGGAATGAAGTTCGAAAATGACGTCTAGAAATTCTCGGCACGTCGTTGATGTTAAATGTTTACGTCGTGCATGACTCTTTGGTTTTCCACGTGAAATGTGCAGTCAATTGGCTGCCATTAAGCGTGACAATTTAAGTAATTAGTTTCAGATTAAAAGTGAAACAACTTTCGCAAAAGCGAAATAGCAGAGAAAGGCCTGGAGGGCAATAAGGTGGTAAGGTTATTAGAATACATGATCCTCTATATCTTCAGCTCATTGATATCTAGCAAATCATTGTAAAAAAACGAAGAATTGAAACAAAGTTTGTGCGGTTTATTAAAACTCAGGGGAAACAAAAATAAAAACAGCAGACAATATGTACGAGGTGTGATCAAAAAGTAACCGTTATTTTCAATTTTTTCAAAAAGTATTTATTTATTCATCAATAACTATCTGTCCCCTCCAAAGTAATCCCTCTCAGATATAATACACTTATGCCAGCGTTTTTTCCAATCCTCGAAACACTTCTGAAACGCGCTTTTTGGTATCGCCAACAGCTCCTGTTTCGATTTTTCTTTCATCTCCTCAATCATAGCAAAACGATTTCCTCTCATCGGTGTCTTCAGTTTTGGGAAGAGGAAAAAGTCAGGGGGGGTCAAGTCCGGTGAATACGATGGTTGAGGCATTGCGGTTTTGTTTTTGACCAAAAACTCACAAAACGCACAAGCATCGATGTGTGAGCTGGTGCGTTACCATCGTGCAAAATCCACGATTGGTTTTTTTTCCACAATTCTGTGCGTTTCTGACGAATTGCTTCGCGCAAACGGCGCATAACTTCAAAGTAGTATTCCTTATTGACCGTACGACCTTGTGGCAAGAATTCATGATGCACCACGCCATTGCGATAGAAGAAAACAGTGAGCAAAACCTTCACATTTGACCGAACTTGACGTGCTCGGACAACCAGGACGAGCATCGTCATTGACATCTTCTCGGCCTTCCTTAAACCGGTTATACCACAATTGAACTTGTGTTCTGCTCATAGTAGACTCGTCAAACGCCACAGTCAACATTTCAAATGTGCTTGCACATTTAATTTCATTTTTTATCGAAGACAACACCAGCACCAAAACGCGACTAACCTTTTTATCTGTTAAAAACAAACTGACAATGGCTGATATTGTCAACATACATATGTAACAGACATGTGTGCCAACATAACAGAAAAAAATGCGAAAATCGAACATACGTAACTCACGAAATTTGAAAATAACGGTTATTTTTTGATCACACCTCGTAAGCAAAAAAAAAAAAAAAACAATATCACTGCTCTCTCCTGTTGTTAACCTGATGTGAGCAAATGCATCAGGTTAACAACAGGATTGAAAATATGAACTTTTAAATGATTGATGATAGTAAAAGTGCAACCCCTTTGTTCAGTTTATGTGACTCTGCCATGCTCAAACGTGCAGAATGCCAACATGTAAATGTGTTATCCTTTAAAAGTTCTCTCTCTCTCTTAGATCAATAGTGGCGTTATGATGGTGTTAGTGTTACCTTGAATTCAGCTAGGAATTTCAATTACACACTGTTAGGTTTCTATTACTCCCTCTGCAGCTGTAGAAAAGTGTTTCCCATTTAAAATTGGTCTGGAATCTGTTATCACAAAGCAACAGTTTTATGCGAGAGTAATAAAAGCATAATAGGTTCAAGTGGAAAAAGTGACAAGACAAGCACTTTGCAACTTTGCGTACAACAGAGTTTTATGGCTGTGAATTGTCAGGTTTTCGATCGAAATTAATTTTAATAAATTAAAGTTTCGCGAACCTCCAAAATTTTCAAAAAAAAAAAATAACCGCGGATTGCTCATTTAAAAAATTTCCTTAAAGGGTTTGTCTACATTATTTTCATTTCAAAGTTGACAAAATTGCCCCTTATGTTGATCTGTCATTCAGTTTGTTTGCAGTGCTCAGTTTTGTCATATCATCTCAACTACATTTTGTTATGTTATTTGATTTTCTCACTGAGACAAACAATTTGCTTCAAATTTTGTATTGCTGGTGGAATTTCTCACAAATCTATTCGTACCATATTGGACAAATCTTTTGGTACGAAACATGTTGCCGATCGACAACTTCCGAAAGAACTGAATATTCTTTACAAACTTAATAGGCTAAATTTCATTAAAAACGTGTTAGAACCTTACAACGGAAGGGGAGACGTGGGTTTTACGAGTTTGACATGCAAACAATTCAACAAGTTTCGAAAAAAGCCTTTCAAAGTCGATCAAAAATCAGGATGATGTTTAGTGGTTTCTTCGATTCTTGCCTAAAGGTCACGCGGTTATGCGGCATTTGTGAGAGAGAGAGAGAGAGAGATCGTTTCAGATGGCTATCATCGTGAACGAGTTTCTGGCCAAAAACTCTAATATAATTTAAAAACCACCGTTTTTACCTCGTATGATTTCGGTCAACATTTTTTCTTTATAAACTTAAATTGTCACTTCGACACATCCGCTTTCAGTCGATAGAAGAAAACATGAAATAGAATTCACGGCGATAAATGAAGCTTTGTCCGGAAAATGCGTTTGAAAAATGTTTTGACGATTGAATTATCTACAATAATCTATAAGGTTGGCGAAAGGCTCCATGGATTCACAATGCAGAAACCGCTAGAAACGGAAACAATCCAAGACAAAATATAAGAGAACCTGATATAAATCCACCAGAGAGCATATTGATCACTACACTCACTGATGAATTCCGCGAAATGATGGCGGTAATGAAGCAGATGATGCAGCAAATGACTGCAATGACCACAATGTTGGTAACTCTAATGTCTAAAATGCCATAAATTCGATCGATTGATAATAGTCTTATGGAATGCAAACGGGTTATCTAAACACAACCTGGAAGTCAAAACACTTGTAGATATGCATAATATCGACATTCTGCTTGTCTCTGAAACTCATTTTACCCGTTAGGATTATTTTTCTATACCGAACTATAAATTCTATCACACAATACATCCAGATGGTACAGCACACGGAGGCTCTGGAATACTTATAAGAAACAACATAAAACATCATTTGTCAAACCCATATGCAAGGGCAGAAATACAAGCCACAACAATAGTGGTTGAAGATTGGTCCGGCCCAATAAGTATCTCTGCAATATATAGTTTCCCCCAAACACAAAATAAGTTGTAAAATGTACAAGGAGTTCTTCAAAACACTTGGTAATACCTTTGTCGCAGGTGGCGACTACAATGCCCAAAACACCATCTGGGGCTCTAGGCTAACAACAACAAAAGGTCGTCAACTTCAATATGCAGCTGAATCAATGAACCTATACATGGTATCAAGTGCACAACCGACTTATTGGCCAACAGACTGCAGCAAAATCCCCGATTTACTAGATTTTTTTTGTGACAAGAAGTATTAAGAAAGAGACAGTGCAATGTGAATCCATTTATGATTTGTGGTCTGACCACACCCCAGAAAAATATTGCCTGCATCAGGAAGTTGTGTTCTCCATAATAAACTGACTGTTCCGAACAGAACAAAGTTCCATTGAGTATAAGAGAGAAAGTGGCTGAAAAGAGAAAGACAAGGAAAAAGTGGCAGAGAAGTATAGGTAGATATCCACCCGATAAATCGGTTCTAAATAAGTTAACAAAAGAACTCAAGTCTTAAGTGTAGAGGATAGTAGAAAAACTGATGGAGATTTGGAAAATTTAGATGCAACTGCAGCTACCGACTACTCTCTATATAAAGTAATAAAGCGCACTAACAGGTCCATAAAACACGATCCCCCTATTCGAATCATACAGAAGACATGGGTAAAAGTAATTATGAAGAAGCTGAAACTTTCGCAAAACATCTGGAGAAAGTATTCATACCTAACACAACTTTCTAAATGAAGATTACCAGATGGACTTTCCCATTACGCAATTTACCACCTGCGAAGTTAAAAATATAATAGGTGATTTAAAAGACCGAAAAGCGCCGGGATAGGACTTCATCACTGCTAAAGTCTTAAAAGAATTGCCTCAGGAAGGCTTACAGCTTCTAACAAGAATATACAACGCAATCATATTAAAGTTATACATTCCGCCACAATGGAAAATATCTTAAGTGAAAATGATACGAAAACCCGGAAAACCACCTGAAGAAGCCTCCTCTTATAGGCCCGTAAGTCGCCTACCTATACCATCAAAAGTCCTTGAAATTTTATTTCTCCGAAGATTAAACCCTATAATAGGGTCCAAAAAACTAATACCTGATCACCAATTTGGTTTTAGACGGACATGGGACGATTGAACATATTCATTGATTGGTTAAACTGATAAATAAATCTTCCGACACGAAAAAGTATTGCAATGCGGCATTTCTGGACATTTCACAAGCCTTTGATGGGGTACGAAGGCACGAAGATTTATTATTCAAATTAAGGAAAATGTTACTCACGAATTTCTTCATTTTTCAAAAATCTTATTTATCTGAACGAACCTTTTTTGTTAAACACGGCGAAGACATGTCGGACATGCTTAAAAATACCTCAGGGCAGCATTATGGGTCCTACCTTATATCTGATTTTCACTTCGGATCTACCCACAGAAGAAGGAACTCTTATTGGAACGTTTGCCGACGATACAACTGTTCTTGCCACTGAGGTCAACTCGGTTCAAGCATCTAGAAAATTGCAAAAACCACCTCGATACCATAACAAAATCACTGCAGAAATGGAGAATAAAGGCAAAAGAAACGAAATCGGTTCAGGTAACGTTTACACTTCGGAGAGGATGTTGCCCTCCCGTGTCTATTCATAATGTTGAAATACATCAAGCAAATGATGCAAAGTATCTAGGCATTTATTTGGACAGAACACTGACTTGTAGAAAGCATATATTTACAAAAAAGACTGTTCTTGGGGCTCAAACTAAGATCCTTAAATTGCCTTTTGAATTGCAAATCCAAACTATCCCTATAATAACAAATTAAAAATCTATAAATGTTACTTAAAGCCCGTATGGACATGTGGAATCCAGTTAAGGAGGACTGCAGCAAACTCCAACTTTGAAATATTGCAACGCTTTCAAAGTACTGCGAACCTTTACCGGTGCACCCAGATACTTCTCGAACAAACAATTGCATAGAGAATTGAAAACACCCTTCATTAAGGAAGAAGTCCAAAAATACTCCACTAGATACATGAATCGTATTCAACAACATCCGAATCAGCTGGCGTCCAATCTGATGAACGAAACACCATTATTTACCAGACTGAGGAGGAAAACCACACAGGACCTGGCTACTCAGGACGAACATAGCAGTAGGGACACTCAAGGAGGTGTTCCCGAATAAAAATAAATTTTAGTATATAAGTAGTACGTAGGCCAATGTAAATATTACTGAATGTCCAAGGACAGATTGTAATAAATACAGAAAAAAAAGATTGGATTATTAGTGGCCATAAGCACGTTACTTTGGAAAGAGCCTGCTTTGAAAGCAATACAATAAATTTCAATGAATAATAAATATTTTGTATTTAATACCAATTCCCGGTACTTTCTGGTAGAAGGAAGGAAGAGATTCATCAACATAGCCTCCTTTTAAAATAATTGGCTAGTAACATCTCCATGTCTTTTGTTTAAAAGGGGTTGTAAGGACCCTGGAAACACGTTTCACTTCCTGCAATGATCTCATCATTGGGTGAAAATCTGTTTTCTTAGAGCATATTTTTGAGACTGCATTAGGGTGGAATTTGGAGAATACTCTGGGTGGGGCCAGCAATTCGAAATTCAATCCATACAACAATGCACGGTGTATCACTTGGTGAAAAAACATAATAACGGGTTGTCCATTTTTCGGTTTCAAAAGTAAAGTTAAATAAAGTATACAGAAGGTTATGATTTCGATGAAACTTTTATTTCATTATAATGCTAGGACCCTGTCACGTACGAAACACAATGTCATTTAAATGACCGGCTCTGGATTGGTTGAAGTAGTGAATCCTTTTGAGACAGTTTTCGCACATTTCGGCCGGTATCTCGGCGATAACCTGAAGAATGTTGATTTTCAAATGCTTCAACGTTTGGGGAGGCGCAAATCCAAATAGACAATATGTCATAATGAGCCGTAGGATAGGCCCAATTGCTGAGAATGTCGAGGAATCGACAAATTCGGATTATCCGCCACACTTTCACTAACTGTGCAATTCCTTGCACAGTAGATCAATTATGGCGACCATAATCGCCCTCTAAAGCACGGAAAGCGTCCACTTTTGTAGTAAGTTTTAACTACTTTTATGCGTTCTTCGGTTGTTAAACGATCTATATTCAAAATTGGCAAATTGTTCAATAAATAAGTAACACTTTAAATGACAGATATTAAACAGCTGACAGCCTTGCTAGACCGGCGGTTGTAAAACCACTAAATGGATAACCCTTTATATGTGGAAGTAATTATTTCTTATTTTATAAAAACTGCTTATATAAAATCGCTAAATTTGCCGAACTGAATATTTCGCAAAAAAGACGAAAACCACAACTTTTGCAAAAAAGTTCGATTTTCTTACTTTGTGCAAAAATTGTGCAAAATGCATTAAAACGCAAATTTTTAAATTTCTCAAAACGGATTTAATGGCGCTTAGACTAGGATTAAATGGCTTATTATGCGAGTAATTACTGGCACATATGTGATACTCTTTCTACTCACCGCTTATTTTTAAAGCTAATCGTTAAAAAAAATCGTAACTGAAAAAGGACCATACAATATAGTAATGTGCGTGAAAATTAATACGTATTTAATTAGCAAAGACGAAATCCATATTGGGCCACCACAACTCTGTTACCGAGATAACAGTGCTCTGTTAAAATGTTAAAGTTAGAGCACAAGTAAAAGCACTTATAGTGGATCTGTGCACAATAAAATGCACAAAAATTGATATCGTTCAGAACATAAACCAAATTCATAATATATATTCAACAAATTCCTCGAAATACTACAGGGCTACCGAAAAAGATGTCATAAAAATATCAGTTATCTGCAGAAATGTTTGATGATTTTGACCAAGTGGAGAATTCTCCGTATACCCAGCAATATATTTTTGGAAGCGCTTTCAGAATTTGTACCCGAAGAGTTTCGGCCGATTTTCAGAAATCCGAAATTTCAGTACAACGTTTTGTCCCATTGTAACCAAATGGAGCATTCTAGCTTCTAGTATACGTTTGTTTGGCGCAGAATGCTTCACTTACTCACAGTGGGACAAAATATATTTTCGTATTTGATCGACGGAGAATGATCCATTTGCTCACAGTATGTTTTTTTAAGAAAAAGTGGATATCTTAGTTGGTATTAGAGTCTTCAGGATCTGTTTTTCGATATTATTGTTTGTTCTTTGGAATATTTTTTTGTTTGTTTAGGCAAATATTATAACTTTTGAATTTTCCTCCCTCCTAAAAATTATAAAAAAATCAAGATTAATTTATATTTTTAAAAATCGAAAAAAATAAATCTTGATTTTTAAAAATGAGAAATAAAAATCATAGTTGAGTTTTTAAAATAATAAAAAATAATCAATATTGATTTTTATATTATAATAAAAAAAAAATGAAGCATGATTTATATTTTCAGTTTTTTAAACCAAAAGTCATTTTTAATTAATATATCTAATGTTTATTATAATACTGAAAAATGATTGTTATAGATCATTTTTGTAATAAAAATATAAATTTGTGACATGTTTATAAAGTCATTTGAAATACAAAAATGGTCAAACATTTCATGTGTATGTACGACATTTCCTTCTCATTGGATTTTAATTAAAAATTGACCCTATAACTTATACTTATGCGGCTCTAGATTTAAATATAATGTAAACAAATTTCGTATTCTCTCAACAGATTAGAAACAAGTAGCTTGCTTGTTGACGTTTTGTTTTACAATTTCAAAGATCTTTAGGTGAAGAGAATTCGCCAATTGATTTAGCCACCAACACCTTTTTTTATTACTATTAATATTTTTTTTTTCTTTACAGGTTTCATATGCCCGACCTGGCGGTGAATCAATTAAGGATACCAATTTATATGTTACCAATTTACCGCGCTCCATTACCGACGATGAGCTAGAGAAGATCTTTGGTAAATACGGCAACATTGTACAAAAGAACATACTCAGAGATAAATTGACTGGTAAACCCAGAGGTGTGGCATTTGTAAGGTAAGTTAAATCCTCTAGAGTTTTGTGAAAATAAGAAATTAAATCTTGTAATCTTTCTCATTACAGATTCAATAAACGCGAGGAAGCCCAAGAGGCTATATCAGCTTTAAACAATGTTATACCCGAAGGTGCCTCCCAGCCTTTAACTGTACGCCTGGCCGAGGAGCATGGCAAAATGAAGGCTCATCATTTTATGAATCAGTTGGGCATGGGTCCACCAGCGGCTCCTATACCTGCTGCCGGTCCTGGCTACAACAATATGGTGCATAGAGGTAGACATAATAAAATACGTAATCAAAAAGTACATCCCTATCACAATCCCCAGAAATTCATATAAATTTGCCCCACCCTCGTCCCAAAAACTAAAATATACAGAAACAATGATAACACAACAATTTCAAAAAAAAGTACAGACAGTAAAAACGCGAATAAATTTATAAACCACACAGAAAAAAAATCTTTAAATCGTCGTTTACAATTATAGATTTCTTAATCCTAAATATACTTACATTCATATTAAAACTATATAATAATTGTAATTCAAAAAACAAATACAAAGAAATTTAAAAAGGATCATATACAGTCTGTGTATATGGCATTATATATTGACTTTATGCTCTAACGAATATTAATTATAAAAACGACATGGTGAAAATATGCAAATAACTAACAAAGCACCCGTTTAAAAATATATTTGTTTAAACAAGAGGCAAAGACAAAATAATCGTCTTTCTCCACGATACTTAAGCAAACATTTCAACATATACCCCGCCCTTTTACTAACTGCATACGCAGAATCTGTTTACAGAATCTGATGCAACAGTTTATTACAGATACAAATATATATATATATATGAATTACAAATTAGAAGTTAGTATCAAAAAAAGAAGTAACCGACAACAAGGAATACACAGTTTTGAAAGGGAGTTTCACTATATATAAGTTCAACTATGGTAAATTTCAGTTATTAACAACAGTCGTCTAAAATCAAAAGTTTATGGCAAGCAATTTTTCATTTTATGTTTTTCAAAACTTCGAATTGTTGAGATCAAAGCAACTCCATTAAGGTATTGTATTGTGTCGATTCAGACTTAGTTGTGTTTACAATTTATTGTTCACCAAAGTTGGGTTATTTGCATTTGGCGATGCAAATTGTGCTGTCTATAAGATTTTATATTTTTGAAACTTATTGGCACATTCGAATGAATTTGGTACTTTTTGAAAGGTTAAGATTACTGGTAATAGAAAATTTTATGAAATATTTATGTATGAAATGGTGCTCGAAGTCATGGAGCACCAAGTATTCATAAAACGATCGCGTAACCTTGTAATCGGCAAATTTAAGAGAATGTCTTCCACTTTTTTTTACATATATTTCCACATATTTAAAAGTCGTCCTCATGGACTTAGCAGAATTAAATAACTCAATTTCGAGAAATATGACATTTTCCTAAAAAAAATTGTTTTCATTTTCAGAATATCATACTTTTTTTTACACATTCAATTCATTTTATAACATGCACAACCGATTGGCATTTATTCCTTCAACAACTTGACATTTTTCACATATTTGTGAAATCGTATGAAATGAATTGGAATGCAGGTGGGAATATTTTCTGGCTCTTTGATCCAAAACGTTTGTTTGATTTCTTTCTTTTCGATCCTCTTTGAAAGTTTGCACTGTGTCACTCCATCCTTAGCCTTCACTACAACTTTGCACTTGTTATCCAAATCGACTAACTAAGCTTTTGTGGAGCCATCTTCGCCGGCATTCATGATGGCATTGGCTGCAATGATGGACCCCAAAGTATATCCCAAAGAAGATTTCAAATCGCTGCGTACTACAATGTATTGCACAATACAAGGCGGCATTAAAAATATCCTATATTTGAAGATTTTCCATAGAAAATTAGTGCATATACCACAGACAAGGATTTTGCCGTAAAAACATGAGTCGCCAGAAGAAAAGGTCCTAATTTTATCCTAACCATTCCTTAAAGATACCATTGACTCAACTCAAGTGACCGCAAAACCGTATCGAATTTGAATCAACACAATACATCACAAGCATATTATTGTATTTTAAACAATATGTTTAGCGATAATCATCGGAGAGAATCAGATAGAAACCACAAATTTTGTGTCGAAGTGTTTTGATTTGCGCATATATTAATATGAAATACTTGTTTATATTTTTATGGTAACTCTATGATTGAAGTGAATGCCTGTTTCATTGTCAACTACGATTGATAGCAATGATTTCAGAATATAAAAACCGTGGTATTTGCTATAATCATGAATTCTATACAATAAGTCTTTATATGTATATTCTTTTAATATAAATGAAAACTAATTCCCCTCCAAAAAAATTAATATTAACATCTTAATAACTACTAATAATAACACTCTCCCAAATTCATCAACTTTATATGTACTAGATTTCCTTAGACGTTTTTAAAATAAAGATTTTGAAATAACCAAGTCAAAAATTCGTGTATCAAGATGTGTATATTCCTATCGCTTTCGTTTGAAATCAGTATAGAAACATTTCTGAACTTATCGGATTTACTGAAGGATATATTTAGATGTTTAGATAACGCGAATAGATTTAATAATAAGTTTGCATCTTTTTAATATTTGGAGTTTTTGTGAACCAGTCCAGTAATATTTTAAATGTTCTGAATTGGTAGGAAAGTATAAGAACATTTGTTCAAAATTATTAGTTTGTTCTAATAGGGCTTTAAATGACAGTATAATTTCATGGAATTTATTCATCTGAATCGGAACTGAGCCTTAATGAAGTCTCATTTCTCAACAGATTCAAATATCTATCATCAAATTGTGGAAAATAAAACACTTGTTTTCTGAATTTTGATATACCAGACAATCAGAAATGTTAGATTTTCCAAATGAAATTGAACTTTTTGGCAAAAAAAAAATTTTCGCAAATCAAGATCGAATCAAAACTATAGTTTGGTTGTAGACATATGAATCAGAATTAAACTTGTTTTTGGTCTCATGTCGGCTGCGAGAATCATCACCAAAATTTAGTACAATATAGTTTTGATTCGGATACTTGAATCAGAAGCAAATCAATACTGATAAGTAATTAATTTCGTCAAAACTCTTACATATTATGATAAAACTAATTGTTTTATTGATTATATGTTATGATTATATTTTACATGATTATATTTACATACATACATACATACTCGTACATGATTATATTTACATGATTATATTTTACATCATGTTTTTGAGAACTCTTCCTTAGGCTCAACAATTAAATGTACTTTATGCCAATTACTTTTCATGAATATAGTGCCGTTAAGACTAAAATAGAAAATCCACGTTACGGTTGTTTAATCCTCATATGATACAAAGCTTTATATGAAAATGAATATTTTTCTTTTCCAATTTGTTTTGTGATTCTCAACCAGCCAATTTGGCAGCTGAACGAAACCAATTCAAAAGATTTAATTAGATGAAGGGCATATCCATCTATTTATCAACTTACAACATTTGATTTCTATTAGTACTAAGTACAAAAACAAAACGTATTTAATTTTTAATAACCACTTTCAACTACTTCTTCAAATTCAACATTTCTGTGTCCAAAAAATTTAAAGAACGTTTCTGACAGACATTTTGTCAGACCCGGCGAGATGTAGATAGATATGATTATGTAGCTCTAATTGAAGACGAGGAATCTTCATTTGATATTGGGGTCTTAAACATGATGTTGAGGGGTAAATAAAACAAAAATTTTGATGCAAATTTATGAAAATTTATTGGATATTCAGATTTACTATTCGTTACTTTAGATTTATGGGAACACATTCAATATTATTTCAATATAGATGTTATTTGTTAACTTAGTTGAAAATATTTTTTCAAGAATTTGTGAAATTAATTTGTCAGGGTGAGGTGAAAATTTTTATTTAGAATATTTGGTAGGCGTAGTGATTGAGGTCTTACAATTTAAAGATGGACCGTTAAGTCCCAGAAGTGAGGAAGACAAATTGGGCAATTTCTAACCTGAAAAAAAGTAAATATTAACTTCTCTGTCAACAAATCTAAATACACGATTCTAATATTCCAGATTTAAAATTTAGAATGTAGTTTCGTAGAGTTAAATTTGTTTACTATGGATAAACCGATGGATCTGATCCCCTCGACTCGTATAACATTTTCCAGATTTTTAAATTTTGCGGTGCTTAAAATCATTTCCTCGATAACAGCGGTTTCTATGGACTGACTAATTGTACATAAGTTTAAAAAGGAGTCGATTTTTTGAGTCGCGATTGATTTGGATGAACAGAGAACCAACTGAATCATAGTGATCGCATATACACATTTTTTTATTTTGAAATTTTTGTAAATACTACGAAATATGCATAAGTGTAGTCTCACAGAGGCTCAGTTGAGAAGTTGGTCCGAATTGGAGTTCTGATGTTGCACAAATCGTATGACTTCATACACTAATCAATAAGCTATATCAACCTTTTCATCGTACGATACTCACTCTGCTAACTACTCCTTCTATTTGTAGTTCGAGCTTCAAAATCTTAGTTTGGTATGATTGAGATGATGGATGGTGAGATGAAACTTTTGATGCTTCTGTTTCTCCTTTCTGTTTCTCTCTTAACATACTTATCTGGGACGGTCGCAATAATCATTGCAGTGGTTAAAGGTTAAAGCTACGATTTCTTTTATCTGTGAAGAGAGCTTCAAAATATGAAAAAAAAAAACAATTTCATTACAAAACTATGACATTATGATAAGTATATACGACTATATTACGTACAATAGTTAGTTCTAGCCTTGCATTTCGTTCTTTGACCTGTCTGTTACCTCGCTGTGCCGATGAAAACTTCAAGTAATCCGCAAGTTTGATCAAAGCTGTTTAAACAGAAGTTTGCTTCTTTTCAATCTAAAAAAAAAAATCGTGTAAGCTCAGCGAATGTAAGAATTTCTCCAATGTCAAATTTAAGGTGTCATAACTCATTTTTAGGTTTCACGCACAACTCATTTCAATCTGCTCAGAGATGACATCTCAGATCAAGACAAGGTCAACGCAACCATTGCTTGTTGGAATTTATTGACAATTGTTGTAGACAAATATATATATATTTTTATATATATAGAACTCAGAACTCTTTCAATTTGTTTTAAATTTGAAATTGCACGGTATTTGTGAAGATAGAATAAATTGATTCATTACCTTCTATGTTAAGCAATGTTGTATCCTTTGTATTTGAGTAGAAAATTGGAGGCTATAAGCAATGTTTTACATCCCTTGCGGGAAATGGTCGGGAAAAGGTCAAAAACTGGATTAATCTATGTCAGAAAATGCTAAAGAATATCGTTTAGTTCTTTCATTCTGATTCATACGCAAGTCTGTCGTCAGAAATATTGAGATAAATGATGGAAAATGATTCATCTGCTGCCATTTGGCCAATATTATTTCCTTGCCTTAAAAGAAAAATGTTTAAAGGTCCACACAAACATTCAGAAATAAAGGCAATCTTTTATGAAAAAATTAAAAAATTAAAGCATTAAATGGCCAGCTTATTACTTTTACGCCAATTAGCCGAACAAAAAAATTGTTCGGCGTTATGAAGGAGTATAACGACCTGCTGGCGTTAATATTTCATCTGTCTTCTTCACAAACATCAAAATCAAGACTATGGAGCGATGGACAGAATAATTTAAAAAAATACCCAACATTGGTTCGATAGGCATTTAAAGAAATCATTTATTCCAAATAAAAACAAACTGCAGTGTCACGATTTTCTATAGTTCAGAGATATCTGTTTCAGTTCTTAGAGTTTAATACAGAATAATGAAATATAATAAAAAGTTTTCATAATTTACATTTATTTGAATTCATTACATAACGATGGTGTTTTGTATTTCACTTTCGGTTGGCGGTAGTCTGATCTTGCAGCAGATCTACTTGCGAGGTTATCATATTGCGTAACAGTTCCATCCAATTTTTTGGTTGCTTACAAACCGTGACGTGAAATACTAAATGCCGCATCATATTTATATTAATGAAACATTTACATTTTATATATAATCTGTAGGTCCGGTTATATTCAACAACAAACCCATAATAAAATCAATAACAATTAATTATATATATATATATACACATATATAAAACTTACAAACAAAAATAACAGAATAAAAGCGAAAATACAAAAATTACTTCTCTCCATATATACATAAATAACAACATATATAATTAATATTCAAAAAGTTTCTGTAGAAATTTAGAAATAAAAACTTAGCTAACGTAAAAAACCACAAATTTTTTTTGTTTTTTTTTAATCGAGTGTGTGTTTTGAAAATTTATTCTTCTCAACAAAACAAAACTAAAATTTCGCTCCTGAGGTGAATGATGAAACAATCTTCTAACTCGTTGAAAACCTCCTATGTTGCAATTTGGTAAATTTGATTAATTAAAAATTGACAACGGGAAGCATATTTTTTGTTGTTTTTGTTGTTTTTTTTTTCTTCTTCTAGCCAATGTTTATCTACCAAATAATATCAAGTAACGAACCATTGAATGAAAGAAACGAAGAAAGGTGGGCGTGGTAAGTATACGCCAACCGATATAAACAACTTCGTACAGACGTCTCAAAGCACTCGTTTGCTCTCTGTCTTTCCTGTCTCCGGACCACGACAATATCGGTTTTGAGCTTTCAAATTTTAACACCTACCTATATTTGTGAATTATGTTTTTTTTTTGTAATTTTTTTTCACCATATACAGCCTTCGAATCTATAAGCAAATTGATTGAGCAATATGTTAAAAGCAAAAGAAAAGTTTGTAATTTATATCCCCAAATGGAGGTGAGAAATATTTTTTGTTGTTTTTTTTTATATTTTTTTTTAAATTATTTTTTTTTACTGTGAAAACACACACGATTTATGATATATAACTGTATATTTTTTTATAAAAAAAAAATAAAAAAAAGTTTTGAAAATGTTTAATGGCTATATAAAATGTATTTGTATAAGCTTAAAAAAAAAAAAATAATGATGTGCATGTTTAACCAAATTCATTGATGTACTTTATTTTTTTTTTTATTATTGTTATAACAATATATTGATATTTTAAATTTTCATTTCATAACATTTCTATTCCAGGTGGTCAATAAAATGTGGAGGATCTTGTTATATATATTTTTTAATAATGCGGATTTGTAATCTCAAATCTTTGGCAAAAAATGTTTTTCGATTGTGTTGAGTTTAAAGGAGTACTATCAAAAAAAAAACGGAATTGTCAATTGCGTTCTTCATTCTATTCTTCCCAAAACCAGATTTTGTAGGAAATAGAACATTATTTAACGATGCAGAACACATTTTTGCAACGAAGATTATGAATATTCTTTTATATTTATGTAAAAACGCTGCTAACAATGCTTTAATTCATAGACGATTCGATCGTCTACCGTTTTCAACGTTTTATGGAAATAGGCTGTAGGACTGAAGATTCTTTTTTGCATTTTAAGGCTGCACACATACATATATCTTGGCGTGACAGTGATATAGCCAGCTATCTTTAGCCGAGCAATCGATAAACAAATTAAAAAGTTTTTCAAGCTGGCGATCGCAATCTTCATGAACAAGTTCCTATCAGGGAGTTTGAATGATAGAATTTGCTCTAATCGCTCACTGAATGTAACAAGTTCTCCCATATTCCATTCAAGGGAAGAAAGAGAATTTATTTTGTGAAATTTTGATTTAAGAGATTATTACTCTTACATTTTTTTTATGATATTTCGAATATTTTCACCCTCAAATCAAATGATTGCAATTGACGTTATTTTTTGCAGTAGGCGCTTATTTTTGGAAAATCACGCATTTTTAATTTCTTGTGTACATTTTGAATGATTTCAACCTCAAACCAAGTGATCTCGAATTAATATTCTGTTTACTGCTAGAGGATCAGAACACCACGGCTATAAGCATTAAATAGTTTGGTTAATTTTTTCGACGTCATTTAAGCCATCCATTTGTTGAATGTAAGCCGCAATCCCGAAAGAATCCTAAGGCCTTCCATTTTCTGTGCTTGTTCTTCAATTCTTCGTATGACGATTTGACGGAGCCCTGAATTCAACGTAGTTGTGGTTGCTCTCTTCTGCTCAACACATTGATTGTGTATATTACTAAAGACTTCGAGCTAGATTATACAATACTACTGCATTTTGTTGAACTTTACTACTTTAATGCTGGTACGCGGCTCATGATTCCTACCACGCAGATATTTCCCATTAAGGCTGGTACTATGCTGACTTCACAGTAAAGCTTTATGGAATTTGAAACTATATTTTTCCACCAGACAGAACTATGTTATTTCACGAGGAACATTTCTTTAGTTGGCAGCACCAAACTCTTGTTGATTTCCAACACTGAAATCGAAATAACGTACATTGAACATCGAACATGTTATTGATGTAAATGTTGGAATGGAATCAATACAAGAAAAGCTGGCAATGCTGCCAAATCTTTTCACGAGTAAACAATGTCTTATGGAATTTTTTTTTCTCGCGAACATAACATAGTACCTATATCTGGAAAATTATCAAAAGCGATATATACATTTACACCATTAGCCAGGATTTTGCGACGTAGAGCAAGACAAATGAAACTGGTATCTACTATGACTAGATTTATGTTTGTCGAAAAAGGGCTTTGTTATTAACTAATTCTCTAATATTTAGACTGTTGTTGGGTTCAGATTCCAATACAGCTCACTTTCATTTAAGATCTCTTCCCACAGTTTGTTCGCCATCTGCAGTTTTGATGCTTCATAGGCTGTGGGAATTTCTAATCACTTAGCGAAGTTTTAGTTTGAGACCGAAATTGTCCACAATAATATTACGGGCAGGTTCCAAACCATGTTATACACAGAAATATTTACCGTTTTGAAATAAACATGTCCCACTTCCGTGGATTGCGATCTGCAGCGTCATGGACGATGTGTACTTAAATGCAAGATAAGTATGAGTGGCGAAAACGCCGATTTCTCTATCGACTTAGCTTGTTTTTTCAAAGAAGAATCGTATTTGTTCGCATCCATAGGAATGGTGTGTGCCACCACCAGCATAGAATGTTTGGTATATCCAATTTGTAATTCCATTTGTAACAACCTGAAATGCTCTCCTGATGAGACACCATGAAGTATATATTTTCCTGATCATAGCATCTAAGCTATATCGGTATAAGCGTGTTCGCCGGTTTGCCCGATTCTCTGTTATAAGCACGACAAAGGTCTCTAGAAGGATGACATTTTACGCAAAAATTGCTTATATTCATAGGCAGGTTAAGTCTGAAATCGGTCATAATCGGTCCAGTAGGAAAAACCTGACCAGATAAAGCCTGAACTCACCTTTAAAAAAATGGGAATTTTTCAGAAATTCTTCAACAATTTTACCATTTATTCGTTAATTGAATGTAATATGCAATAAAAATGTACAAATGCCGGGATTCATGTCAACGCATATAATTTTTTAAGTCTTTATTTTGGGTATTATTGAAGAAACTGAAAAATACCATTTTTTTCTGCAGATGGGTACACTTCTATTTTATTGGAATTTTGAAGGTAGTTCTATTACGCCTCGTCTCTATTGGCAAAAAAAACCAGTACAATCGATTTTCACAAGCATCTCTTGATTCGATTTTTTCACCAGCAAAATCGCATAGACAGGAACAGGACGTAAGCACTTGGCGCCAAGTCCGGGCTATTACCTGCCAAGCTTCCGCAGCTTCTGGCGAGTCTATGGATGTGTAGCCTTAAAAATATGAGTTGTTCCGACTTCAGTATTAGAAACGAAGAAAAAAGTTGGAGTTGCTACTTATGATAATTTTCCGCGTTAAAAATGTACATTTTGGTGGAAATATTTAGTTTGCAATTTCTCGACCTTTTTTCATATGGAGTTTCACCGCAAAAAGTCAGCATAGAATCAGCCTTTATGTAAGAAAAACGGTATGAAAAATATTTCTGCACAGAGATAAATGAGAAGCAAACCTAAGTACAACAACTTGTTTTCTGTTCAATTACATCCAAAAGGATATCGGCTGCAGACTAAGGATGATTTACAATTGAGTATCCTTAAATGGATTAGATATACGATGTAATCTTTAATAAGGTTTCAATACAATAAAAAATTTCAAAATTTTCCCATACAATACAAATCCACCACCTGTTATTGGGCCTAGAACAAAGGTTAACATCATTTACATTTTTTTTTTTTTTTATTTTAAACATAAATTAAAAACTGAAAATTCTGAAAGGCGTTAAAAATTATTAAATTAAACGCAAACATTAAACAGTTTTCACTTCTTTCTCTTTTTCTTTTACATGCTACTTCAACTACAATGTGCGGTTATCTCCTCAACCATAATGGGGCTAACAAAATCCTTTGGTGTCCGTCTTTAACTGAAACTTTGCACTCTATACCTTGATAACTGCAATGTGATTGATGTTATCTTTCAGCGTACAACTACTCTGGACTTTTGGACGGTTTTTATCGCAATAAATCGTACCATTACCCTTATTTATAATTCAGCCATACTTTAGTGTAAATATCATATAATTAAATTTAAACACACACT
>JAHXMU010000099.1:3333231-3406439 GCA_019455685.1 Philornis downsi | reverse complement strand
TCTGTAAATATATATATATATACAATATATATATATATATATATGTTTACAGAAAGAACTTAGTTACTTGTATAATGTTTAGGAGAAATTGTATGTAAAAGAAATTCATTAAAAATTATAAAAAAAATTACTGAATCGGAACTTTTTGTTTGTTAAAGTTATTATTTTTGTTAGTTTTTAAAAAATTAAGTTTTTGTTTTTTGTTAACATTTTTTTAAATAAATACATGAAAGAGAAAAAAGTATAAACAGAATTTAGGTTATGATTCAGTTTATTATTAGTACTTAAAAAATATTATAGAACTTTTTGTGTTTTTGTAAAGAAATCGTGACAAAGTCTACTATTACCTATTGTAAGAACAAATATTGTGTTTTTTTCCATCTGACGAAAAAAAGACTAAAGCTCTAGTGATTTTAATAACAGTAAATGAATTCTAAGATTGTTTGTGATCTCGTTATTATTATTACTCATATTATTACTATAATTATCGTTTTGTTCTTTAATATTATTTTTAGTTTTAATAAAGCAAAGACTGGAAATTTTATTTGACTAAACTTTTTTTTCGTTTATCTTAAGTTTTGAATAATTGTTTGTGGCAATAGCTTTACCTATAATGGTCTTACAGAGAAGTTGCAATGAAATATGTATGTCTTTCAAGAAATGATATTCCTTTTATTTCTAATTTTTTTCGAATCTTAACCCAGGGCTAAATCTCGCATGAGGTATAACCAGTTATAAATTCGAGAATAGTTTTGATTTGTTTAAGTATCCGGAATACAAAATGGACAGGTTTTATTCTGACACCGACAACCGAATCAAATTTGTACTGGTTTTTTCCGCTTCATAAATTCAAAACTAAATTATAAGCAATTTTGGAATAATTTTGATTCTGATGCGGTTTATAAAACATTTTGTTTGTATTTCATTTGAAATTTTTCAATTCTAAACAAAAGAAAGAACAGAGAATAAATTATTTAAAGCATTTTTTAACTTTCGCGGTTTGGTCCCAGGTCTGCCAACGAAGGAAATCACATTGGGTTTCGAGTATAAATCAGAAACAAATTCCTGACGTATTTTAAGTAAGATTACAATATCAAACCCGAAACGGAATCTAACTTTCGTGGTGTAGAAAAACAAGCGCGTCGATCTTCCCTCCCTTCCAATTTGTTACATTTAGTTCTGTTAATGTCTCAGGTACCTGTATGTCGTTTTCATTATCGAAGTCCTCGTGCTGGGCCGTTTTGGTCAACACGCGCAACATCGCTTCGTAGACATTTCATAATCCTTTAATGATAATGGATCCATACGTTTTACGGATAATTTTTCTCTTAAGAATTCCAGAGCTGATTTATTCGTTTTTATTATAACCCAGTGGTTTTCACTACAGCTTTCCCTATTATAATCTCGAAATCTTTGAAGAGATCGCGTAATAGGCTGTCGCCCCAACCAACCCGTCATTTTGTGCAAAGCGATTTAGTAAAAGCTCCTATTTTCACTTAAGACTTACTGTCGGTATGTAGGCTTTGTTGGAATACCTAACCCATATACGGTTTCAACTAATTTCTCTAAGGTTGGGCTCTCAAAGGCATTATATTTATATATAATTTGTAGGTGGCAAAGAGCTGGTATGTGTCTGTTTGTTTTTCTTTCTTTGCCAGGATTGGGCTAGAGTGAATATCTGGTCAATTGCCGAGTCAACAGATCTAAAGTCAAACTGGGAATGTCGAATTACCTCAGATAGAACTGGGTGTAATTTTTCAAAAAAACAAAAAAACCTCTTACGCTTCATAAATTACGATTGGTCTTGCAATGCGAAAGATTATATGTGTGGTCACAAGGAAAAACGACTTAAGTGGAATTAGGACAAAGTCGAATTTGTTCGTTATTATTATTGTGTATATATTCCAAAATTCGATGCAGCTAACAAGCTAAAACGATTTTTCAAAACAGTAAGAACACATTTTTTGTAAATATTGTTTGTATCCTTAAGACACATTTTACTGTCTTAGCGCGATTTCAAAAGTTCATGTACTATTATTATTCCTATTACATTTGATTTTTTGAAAAACACTAAATTTCAAAACAACAAACTGTCGGATATGTAAATGTTTTGTATGCTTTCTTCAAAATTAATTATTCATCAAATGCGATAAAATGTGGATATTATTTTAATCCATCGATTTCTTATTGAACAAAGTTAGAACATTTTGAATTATCATTTAGTTAGCATATGAGATTAGCACATAATTAAAATTTTCAAAACAGGAAAAGCAAATATTCGGTTTTTAGAAGACGTGAGTCCTTTTATTCCTTAATTTCGCTAAATGATACAAAACACTGCAGTCGCCGTCCATTGCAGGACAAAACTAGTCAATTTGATATGTATCGGGAAAGAAACAGAGGTGCCAAATCAAATAATTTTGCTCGATAATCAGGCCATGGTTTCAGAGGGCCTACAAGATCCTGCAACAGCTGTCCCAAGTCCGTCATAAATATTTATATTTTCTATACCGACAATGATCTTCCAAATATCGCTCACTCGATGTTTTTTGTAAAAAAACAGTTCGTGAAATGTTTAGCTGAGCACAGGAATTCGACAATTTAATTGTTAATTTAACCACTTCAATTATTTACTTACTTATATAAATGAGACACTATTTAATAAGAATATTTTTAGCAGTAGCATAATCACGACAGATTTTGGTATATTTTGACAGAAAATAGTAAACGCAATTACAAGAATTAGTATATCATATGTTACTATTTCTATAATTCAACTGGAGGAATGAAGTATGTATCATATGATACGGCAAAAATGTAATTCACAGAAGAAAGCGTTTAAAGCACCAAATATTTTTTGACCAAATACTTTTCATGATTTTATAAGTCTCTGCCATTATAAAACTACATTTAGTCAAATTTGGCACATGTTGAGTCTTTGCCAAAGTAGGGTCTAAGAATGGACCATATTGCCACACCTATTTTGGTAACTCCCTTCTGCATCTCCAATACATATGACCGATTTAACTCATATATTCTTACCTCCACATCTTCGAATTGGTCATACAAGTATACCATGCGATTGATGGTCAAAGCTCACAGGACAAAAAAAAAACATTGCCACGCCCTTTCTGGTACCTCCCATGCAAGTTGATAGATTTATCCCCCAATCCATAGCCTGAAGTTACTCAAATTGTCATCAATTTTATTACGTTATAATACAGGGTAAAATGTGCAACACCGACGGACTGATCCCGCCCTCTTTGGTGCAAACCATATAAATTTCATTACTTAACTTATATATGTATATCCCTAGAATTCATATCTTCATTCTATGTTCAGTAATTGAAATCTGCGAATGAAAAGTGAATTGCATTGCCACGTCCCTTAATGTATCGGATATACAGTTTGGCAGATTTAGCAAAAATTGTTGACGTTTCCACACGGAGGACTTCAGAACGTTACAATGTTGCTTCTATTACTGCGCTTTAATTCAATTGAAAGTCAGTGCTCCTGACTAAAATTTCTGTACTCTCTAGCGGTACAATCTTTTAGAAATTTGCTTCAAATTAATGAGCATATTTCGATAAAAAAATATATAAATAGACAAGTGAAACAAGTGTCGTATAAAATAAATCTATCATATTATTCTGCCCTAGTAATATATTAAAATCCTGTTTAAACTATTTTGCATTTTCACTCTGATACATTTAAAACCATAATTTGGTTGCATTAAGCAAAAAGTGGATTTGAGAACTTGTCTTCTGCGCTCGTTTCCCATTTCGCCGTATCAAGTCTTGACAATTTTTCTAGAGACCTGGTCCTACTAACATAGCTTTGGTCAGTCTCTTCCGTGTCGTCCATAAAGTTTATTGGCAAAAACTTTTCTTGATAGAGTGTTTCAGTCTACTGGCACACCATGACTCAGTCATCGTATATTTTGTCGTACTTAACTGCGTTGGTACACTTCTCATTTCATTGAAGCTAAACATTAAAGATGATGGGTTAACTCCTAGAGATTCTGCGTGTCATAAACCAAAATTTTGCGCTGCTCAATAAGACAGGTTTCACTAGTTTCTGGTACAGCTGCATTTTTGTTCGTCGAGAGATAGTTTCGCCATTTCGTTTGCCACGAACATGGTATCACCTGCTTCATCATTAGCGCAACATACCAAATATACGACTAAGTTCTTTGTTGGTCGAAGCAAATAAGTAAACTTTGCCCTCGTTTACCGCCTGGCCCAAATTTGCTGACTTCCTTTATTTCCTTTGAAAATCAAAGTAATATTCTAAACTTTTCGGTCAATGGTGTCTGACATTTTTGATAGCTCTATTATAGCAATGATTGATGAAAGTAATATTATGCTCCTCATAATATAGTATTTTGTATCATAGTCAGGACTTTGGCAGTTTGCCTTTTTCTTCCATTCTTTCAATATGTTTTGTATCTCACTTTTGGCAGTAGCTCCGAGAAAGAAGAGATAGATATTATTGTGGGAACTTGATCGACTAATACAATTTCCGAGCGATCATTTCAATGTGGCAGAAATCTTCTGACAACTAGCAGACGTTTAGAATCGAAATTCGTTCTTTCGAGATTCCACAGACTACTTTAAAATTAGACTTTTGAAAGATATTATAATGCGAAATCTTGCCTAAAACCAACGCCAAAAATGTATACGAATGATGACATAAAACGGTCGCCCTTGTTTATTTTATATATGTAGTTGTAATCTAGCAATGAACAAAGTAGCGCACAACTGAATTCCAAGTCGATCGAAGAAGATTGGCGGCTTCGGCAAAGGATGTTTTGTTTAAAATTTTAACCTGTAGCGGCTGAACTTTGGCGCAAATACATTTTACTATACTCAAACAGAAAAAGCTTTGATGTTACTACCGTATTAAATTTCAAATACTGGAAGTATCAGACTATAATGCGAAACGAAAGTGTATCAGACTATAAATTTTGCTCATTTAAAGCCTATCTTTATATATATAATTCTACTGTACGGGCGTTGCCAGTGAACTCCTCCTAAACGGCTGGACCGCTTTGCATAAGTTTTTGTATATGCGTCTGGGTGGTGCCCGGGATGGTTTAGATTACAATTCGGTCCAATTGGACAAAGGGGCGTGGTACCTCCCATACAAACAAAAAATTAAAAATCAATTATTTCTGCTCCTGCTTACGGTATTTGAACAAAATTTGGTGCGTAGGTTTGGTGTACATATCTTAAGTGCTACTGCAAATATGGGCGGAATTGGACAATGGGGCGTGGTACCTCTCATACAAATCATAAATTAAAAAGCAATTATTTCTGCTCTTGCTAACGGTATTTAAACAGAATTTTGTTTAACATTGAAACATTTCCAATAAAAATAAAATTTGAAGGCAAAGCAACGTTTGCCGGGTCGGCTAGTTATATTTAAAAGTTTGGATAAATTTTTGTCTATAAGTGTCTACAATACATATCATATAGAAAAGTGTCTTCTTAGGCGTGTTTCATTGTCTTCATAGATACTTTTCGTATAAAAAATGGACTTCGTATACACTTTTCGTACACTAAGCGTCTTTATAGAAAATTTTCATATAGGAAAATGTCTTCACAGATACCTTTTATATAGAAAGGTGTCTTGATAGATACTTTTCGTGTACACAGGTATTCATAGGTACTTTTTATAAAGAAAATTGCCTTCATAGGTACTTTTTATAAAGAAAATTGTCTTCATAGGTACTGTACTGTAAGTACTTTTCATGTAGAAAAGCGAATTTATAGGCACTTTTCATATAGAAAACACATTTATTCACGTGAACCATCGACGACGATTTTCAGTGATATTTTTCTATATGTAAAGTGTCTGAAAAGCACCCATGGAGTCACTTTTGTATAATGTAACCAAGTAAAAAATCACCATTTCCATATAATCGCCTTATAACATAAAGCAGGTTCAGACGATAAAATCGGCGGCCAGCTAGGTCGCAAGTAATTTTGCGGTGACAAGTCTTCGATTTTTCATGGTCGGCTTTTGCTCTGGCACATAATCAAGTAGGAAATTATATAAAACACTTTAACAATTTCTAGTTTTGACAAAACATAGTAGGGGTATTTTGTTAGCAATTAAGCTGTCATCGCTAATTCACTGTTAAATAATGTAGCTGTTTGACACCACTGCATTTTTAAAAACATGTGGCAACCTTCTTTATGGAGTATAAGAAAAAATTTTAATATGGCAACAATATGGTAATTTATTTCAAAAGGAAAATTGCGTTGAAAGTGATTTTCAATGAATTAATACTTCCATAATACTTTTCCGTTTGCTTGCCTGTTTGGGTTGAATCAGCTTTTTTGCTGAAAGGAAATTTTAAATTTTGTTGTTCAAATAATTATTTTAATCAACAATATAAGTGCAATTTACTTTAATATCCTTCTGCCATTGTTTAGTAAATTTTTTGATCCCAGATTGGAAAAGTGACTGACCCTTCCCAGAAAAATACTTAACTGACTCGTTGTTTAGGTCCTCAATTATGTTAGAGGATTTTCCATAAAACTAGGTACTACTTTCAAATACCACGAAATTTGGAGATTGTTTGCTTTAAAGTTTTGGAAATAGGTCTTCTTTTATTACTACTTTATTTTCAAGGTTATAATTGTATTATCGACCATATTGCGGTGCAAAACTGTAAATTATTCCGATTTGTGTGCTGGATGGAAATCAATAAAAGAAAGGTTTGGTTTGCTATTTCTAGTGGAAAAATCTAGTTTAAAATTCCAGGAGCATTTTTTATTTATTTTTTAATTTTACCGCGAAAAGCCGGCATAGTACCAGCCTTAAATGAAAAAGTCAGAGCCGGATGTGGCATATTTGTTTCTGATTCTGCAAAGATGTATGAGGGACAGAGATGTGGTGGATAATCGCGCCTTTGTGGTTTACTAACTCAGGTCTTTTTACTTTCAGTCCTTTATCAAATTTCATCGATTGTCAAACAATTACAGGAATCAACATTTATAGTTCGGTTCTCTGAGAGCAGTTCAAAATAAACCACTCTCTCAAAATCACTTCGTATTGACAACATGACCTTTTTTGGGGCAATTCAGTCTTTAATGAGGTTTAAACGCTTTTATCTTGTTTGGGTCATGATTTCTTTCGGAGAATTCACTTTTCATTCCCAGTGACAATCCATTTTGATTGTGCTTAGTCAATAAATGGTAAGTGAATATCCCGCTTTGTTTAGCGGATATCTTTTAGCTCGTGCGGAATCTTAATGGCAATTAGCAACGGACACAAATAAATGTGACGGAATGCTCAATATTGAGCGGACTATCCAAACATGGAAACATGGCTCCTTACAAAATATACCTACGAATATATATTTTGTGAAAATCATTGATTTCAGGAGTCCCATGATCTGAAAATATTCGAAGTTTTGTGTTTAGGGCAAAAGTCATTGTTTGTATAAAAATTGGATAATTAGATTGGGCCGTTGGGTAATTTAAAATTTGGAAATATTTACACCCTGGGATAGTGTGCTCACATTATTGCAATTTGGAAATAATTTTCTTCGATGCTAATTGTGGCTAATGAGTGTCTTTCATAGACTTACATTTCATTTATACTACCATCACTCCACATCCGCCAGTTGAGTAGGGTTGCACAGTTTTTCCTTCGATTCCTTTCGTATAATATATATGTACATTGCAATATGTGCATGACAATGACGATCTCAATTATTAATAATAAATACGAGGGCGGTCCCAATACTAGCCGATATGATGTATAGATGGTATGTGTAGTTTGAACAAAATTATTTTAGTGAAAAGTGGCAACTCTATAAAATATATGTTTTAAGTTTAAAGGCACCACGTTGTTGAGCATTTTTATTTGAGCCATCAAAAGAAAATGATCCCAGTGAATTTGTAAACACCGTTATGCAATTCAATATTTCCATTTTAAGGATCACAGACCATAACAAATATTAAAGCCGAGCTAGATTCTAGACCTTTGTTTAAGAGTGTAAAATATTGGGTAACAGAGTTTAAACGAGGCTGTATGAGCTACCAAGGCGAACACTGTAGTGGTCGACCAATTGAGGTGTCCACGTCAGACACGGTTAAGAAAATCCACAAAATGGTATTGGATGACCGTCGGCTGAAGCTACGTGAACGGAAATGATAGGCATTTTGATTTTGTATTTTAATCGAAGATTTGAAGATGAGAAAGCCGTGCGCAAAGTGGCTGCCGCGCTTGCTTTCAATAGAGCAAAAACAGCTTAGTGAAAATGTTTCAGAAGAGTGTTTTGGCGATGTTTCACCGTAATGAAGCCGAATTTTTGCGTCGATATAAAGGGTGTCCGAAGAGAGTTCGTTAATTGGGTATTGGAGAGACAACATGAAAATGCTGATTTGCCTATAAAATCATCTTCAGTGACGAGGCCCATTTCCATCTTGATGGCTTTGTCAATAGGGAGAATTGTTACATTTGGGGTGAGGAAAATCCTCTAGTGATTACCGAGAAGCAAATGCATCCTCAACGTGTCACTGTGTGGTGTGGATTTTGGGCTGGAGGAATCATTGGAATTTTTTTACGAAAATGAGGCATGTCAAGCGCAAACAGTCAATGGTGTTCGGTATCGTGAAATAGCAACCAGTTTTTTCGTGCCTAGAATTGAAGTAATGAATGTCGAGGACATGTGGTTTCAGCAAGACGGCGCCACATGTCATTTTCCGGTCGTGTTATTTCGCGTTTTGGAGACCAGAATTGGGCGCTTAGATCGTGCGATTTAACACCATTAGACTTTTATCTTTGGGGTTTTTTGAAGTCGGCGGCATAAGGCATAAGCCGACGACGACTCAAGTCTTAAAAGAGGAAATTGGACGCTGCATTAATGAAATACCGCAGCTTTTATGCAAAACGGTCATTGAAAATTTCATTAAAAGATCGCGTGTGTGCCAGCAAAGCCGCGGCGGCCATCTGCCCGATGTGTTGTTCCATGCATAACCTCATTCAGTCGACTTTACGATATAATAAAGTTTCACGATTTTTTTTTTAATATCTGTGTTTAAAATTTAAATCTTGCGTTCTTGTTGGGACACCCCTTATAACTATGGATGAGACATTGGTCCACCACTTCACACCTGAGGCAAAGGAATGGGCTGGATTGGGATAATCGTGTCCAAAGAAGGCAAAAACGGTTCTATGCTCATGGCGTTTGTTTTTTCGGATGCGCATGGGATTACTTTCATTGATTATCTTCAGAAAGGAAAAATCAGAACTTATTGCAGCGTTTAGGTGATGAAATTATGGGAAAAAGAAAGCGTTGTGTTATCAAGACAATGCCCCAGTTCGCACATCCACTATTGCGATGACACAATTAATGAATTAAAGTTAGAATTGCTTCAACATGTACCTTATTCGTCAGGATTAGCTCCTTCGGATTATTTTCTGTTTGCAAACATCAAAAAATGACTCGGTGTTAAAAGATTTGCCAACAGTGAAGAGGTGGAGTCAGCGGTTGGTGGCTATTTTAAGGAATTTGACAGTTCTTACTATAAACAGGGTGTTGAAGCTACTGAACATCACTGGAAAAAGTGTATCAAGCTGAAAGGAGATTATGTTAAAAAATAAAGAAAATATTTCACAGCTTTTTTGTGCCTTTTTTGTTTTTCGTTTGCGTTTTTAAATGTTTTAAATAGAACTAGAGCAATACAATTAATTCTTGATAGGTGGCGTCGTAATAAATTCATTAAGTTTGTGTTATGTGTAGGACAGAAACTGAATTATAAATTAAATGCTTCAAAGCAGGTTTCATATACACGAATACAACACAAGAATATCTTTAAAGGCATTTCTTAAGAAAGTTTATTTTGCAGTAAATACAGTTGAATAGTGCTTCTTGAACAACTCTATCTGAAGCTGATTATATTATCTTATGAAAAGTTTATTTCTAGGTGCAATTATCTATGTAGGCTAGCTTTAGTGAACTGGAAAGCGTATAGACATGTTGTATTGCAAATTGTCTTTTTCAGAGAATGTATGTAACTAAATATTAATTGCTGGCAGCTGCTTTATGAAAAATGAAATGTTATTTATTTATTATTCCATACGAAAAATATGAAGTTTCTTTGAGAAAACTTTCTTTATCTTTATATATACTGTTTGTACAAACAGTAGCCTTTATAAAAAAAGCTTCTTATCAGAAGAGTTTATAAAAAGGTTGTATTCACCTATAGATTTCTATATGAAATATACGTTTCCACACACTTTCCCCTTTGAAAAGTGTTTTTTTTTTCGAAAAAATGCTTTTAAGGAAAGTATACGCTAATTTCGTTATTCATCAAAGAACAGCTGGATATTATAGGTATTGTTATATGCAATTAAAACAACAAAACTCGTTATAGATTCTCACCTTTATTTGTTGCAAACTACTGATTTTTAATAAACTTTAAATGTATATAATTTGAATTTGATAGCTTTTGACTTTTGTTGATCCCCAATTTCTAAAAGAAAATGTACCTCAGTGAAAATGTACACAACATTTTGTGTTTCTTTTTATTTTTCCTAAAATGTTCTGTTGTTTAAATTCATGGAAAATACGAACAAAATATTTAAAATAAAATATAAATAAATTAATAATATTACTTATTATGACTGATTACATAAAAAACCATAAAACAAACCATAAAAATAAAACATTTGCTAGATTATTACAATTAATTACAAATAACAATAATAAATAAAAATATATTAGATATAACAAAAAATAAGAAAATTCTCATTAATGAAGCATAGTTTCTAATTTTCGAAAAGATAAAAACAAATTGGAACAATTTTCATATATACATATATTGTTAATATTATTTTAATATTTATTTTTAATAATACATATTTATAAATATTACAAAAATTTTCAAATTTTTCAAAAAAAAAAAAAATTATTACTTTGAGTTGAGTATTTGCCGATTTCACATGCCGATTGTAAATTATGGACGTGAGATAATTTTTCATTAAAAAGGCGAGATCCCAATTTACTGGGTAATGAGGAAGTGAAACTGTTACATGTGTTTTGTCGGTCGAGTGAAACTTTAACATTTTCTACATGAAGCATATCGCTTGAACTGAGTCTGCAGTGAAGTAGAACTGCTGCCTCTATTTAGGTGAGATGTTTAGCTCAGTTCGTCTGAAAGTTTTAACCCTATTTCGTTGGAGATCTTATCTTCTCACAGACGAAACACATTTTTCAGTTGCAGAGAGATGTTGGCTTTTTTATATTCTGGGTTTCTTTCTGCCCAACAAACTAGCAATCGTTTTGGCTTTATTAAGTTGATTTTTGTCGGTTGAGACTTCTTTCTCATATTGACTGAGACTATCTGAGAGCTTGTCCTAATACGGCTGAGACGCTCGCCTCAGTATGAACGAAACTCTTTGTCACAGCTCGGCTAAGATTACCTTCTCAGTTTGATGAGGCTCCTTTGTCATTGGCTGAGACTCTTGTATCAGTTGGATGCGGCTATTGTCTCAGTTGTCCGTTGCTCTTTTTTTACCTAAGTCTCTCATCTTTGTTCGGCTGGAACTCTGATCTCAGTTAGAGTATTTTTTTTTTTCTTAGACGCGCTTTTCTTCTGAGACTAGCAGATATCTTACCTTAAATGGCCGAATCTCAATGTCTCAGTGCAGTTATGACTCTGTCTCAATATAGTCGTGACTCTCTGAGAGAAAAAATCCATGATTTTAGTTGTACTGAAACTAAAATTATGTTTTTTCTTTTGGCAGCAGGTGGGAACGCTATATAAGCGCCAAATATTATGAATTACGTCGGATTCTTACCGACTTTCTTCTTCAACATCACTTCATGCCATTCACGGTGTTATGACGCAGTGTAGGAAAGAATCAAATGGTAAGTCTCAGTTATAGTAAGTCCTCAGTATTATGTCTACTATATTCTGCGATCCTATTGGGTGTACTGTTCGAATCTCAGACAGATGAAAATCACATGCTCAACATCTGCCTGCTTGTTTCGGCATGTCTATTCGCTCACACCTATCCTCGCGATAGAATCTAGGTGAGGTAGAAGTTAACTTCATCACGCCGCTTGTCTATCCATTCGGCCATTTGGAATAAACTTGTGAATCCACTTTCTCTTTCGATTCACACGTCATCTAAATTTTGAAATTGGTAATATTTGAAATCGACCACTTACTCGTTCGTATTTTAGCGTTTAATAACACTTTCTTTCATGCCTTCATAAAGGTTCCTAATGGACCTCATGAGTAATAAAATTAAATTATTTTTGTGAAAATTAAAACCAGAAAAAACTGACTTCCATAGAACTTACCATTAGCTTTAGCATTTAAATTTATATATAAATAATTAAAAAACAAATGCAACATTTAAAACTGTTAAATACTAAATAAACAAAAATTGTTACCACTATAAAAAGAAATTTCATGTTGAAAAAGTTAAAAATTTTGTAAATTTTGAATAAATTGAAAACCAAAAAATCACAAAAAATTACAACTGATGAAACAAAAAATAAATAACTCAAATCTAAACCAACAACTTTGTACATTATTAATTTTTTCAAAAGCAAAACAAAAAACAATTATTTATATATATAAAAAACAATAATATATAAAGAAAAATAATGAACTTTTTTACTTAAGAAAAGTTAATAAGACATACAACAAAACCAAGTATAAATGAACAACGTCAACTGCCCAATAAAAGATTTTTTAACAAACAACAAACAGAAAGTTAAGACCGAACTTTTGCATATAAACTAAGGAAATATAAAATTTATTTATAAAAAAACATAATAAAATTAATTTTAAATATAAACAAAGAGTAAAACTGTTAGCGGATCAAATTATTAAAATGTAATATACTATATATATGCATTATGTATTATATATATATATATATATATACATATATGTATATATATATACAAATATATACAAATATATATATATATATATATATATATATATATAATACATAAATTCAAGAACGGATTATATTTAGATTATATATAAATATAAACAAACTAATACAATTTATATTTATATATAAACTATTATATGTAATAATATGACATAAAAAATTGTACTGTAACAATAACAATGTATTATTACGATAATAATTTATGAAAACGAATTTTAACAAAAACCTATGAAAAAAATTACAAACAAAATTTAGTAATTATAAAATCAAGAAAATTAATAGTAAATTATTTAAGTCATTTTAGAAAACAAATTGAATTAAAACTCCATGGAAAGTTCATTGAAATTGATTTTATTTTTGAATGATTGGGTCTAAATTTAGAGACAAGGAATTAGAATCACGGGTCTTCTGTTAATCAAAAAGTTTTGTGTAAAGAAACTGATCAAATGTGAACTTTCCGATAGATTTATTTATAAGAGTATACTAAATTTTGAATAGAACTGCTATTACTTAGTAAATTTCTGGGCTCAAAGTAAGGAATATTTCTATGACGGATTCCCAATCACCTTTATCTCTGTTCCATTTATTTCTTCGCAATGTTCGAAAAAACAGCAATGTACAGGAGTGTATATCATATATGGAAATTTCTCCATGGACTGATTCGCATACTAACTTTGTTCATCGAATCACTATGCTTTAAAACCCTTCTTTATTCTATCAAAATTGTTAATTTGACTATAACGAATGCAATTTCTTGGACTTTTTTCCGGTAAATCAAACAAAATGTTTGAATTTGTTGAGATGATGGGAATCGCAGAAAAAGTTTTATTATGAAATTAAATTAGAAAATAAAATAGAAAAACACACGAACATTTGAAATTAATATGACGCTAGAAAGGGCAACATACTAAATACTGAAAAGGGCAACATTTGGGAATACTTTCTCACTTAAATGGGCATAATTTGTTTGCCTCATTTCAATATGTGTTGATGCAGATTTTAACAACTGTATTTTTGACCAAATTCATTGGCATGGATAAATTAATTTTTTTTAATGGAAATATTGAATACTTGTATCTTTTATTAAAAATCACTAAATTGTAGAAATGGTCCATATGTATTAAATGAATTCCATTTTCTCTTCGGACAATTATAAAAGTTAAAAGGACTAAAAAATTCGAGATTTGAAATGTTTGAAGATAATATGTAAATTTTTTAAATGGAATAGAATTTGAGAATTTTTATAATTTCTCATGCATAAATTGAAATGAAGACAAAGTTTGTAAACGTAGTTGCATATTTATTAGTATTATTTTTTTAACTATCAATGTGTTTTTAAGATTAATTTCGAAATTTGGAGAGTTTGGTTATACGCAACAGGTTTTTGTTTTAAAATAACTTTAACTTGCTCAGTACAGAACTTCAACACAAGGCTGAAAGGATAGAAAACTGTATTCGCTTGAAACATACTCGTCTAATCTAATACAGTTTTCTACATGAATGAAATTTTATTCAGTTAAAGCGTTAATGATGTGTTAAAGGGAAACCCACAATAAACGGCAGTATTATCGAAGTTCCACAAATGCACTTCATATGAATTTCTTTTAAAAATTAAACTCCTCAATAGATAAAAGCAAATCCTTTGATCATATTTCTGTAGTTTCCATAGATTTTGGTTCTCGGGAAAACAGGAAACGCAACCAGCCAAATTTCCTGGCAATTCTCATCCGGAAAATCTTGCAATACATG
This sequence comes from Philornis downsi, assembly GCA_019455685.1. Lineage (NCBI taxonomy): Eukaryota > Metazoa > Arthropoda > Insecta > Diptera > Muscidae > Philornis > Philornis downsi. The sequence goes on along the minus strand of JAHXMU010000099.1, from coordinate 3,391,754 downwards.
CTCTATTTGGTTATAAATAAAATATTAGTATCCCATCGTTCAAAGCATGTGAAAGAGCGAAAATTTAAAATATTGCAAAATTTAGAAAATTGGAAACTTAAGACACATGTTAGCTGAATTTAAAATATTAGACAAAATAAAGGCGAAGATAAACTTTGCAACACAGTGATAACATTTTGACCAACTATTTTTTAGCTATTGCTAAGAAAACGCAACTGGCAGATCGTGGGCAATTAAAAAAATTAAATAAATATGGCGCAAATTATAAAATTTTGCAAAAAAATGTTCACTCCGATGTCGTTATTAGACGTTGAAGCTCTAGTATAGGTAATCCGTTGAAAAGTATATACTTTAAAGTGATCTAAATAGAAATGTATATCCACTTTTGTTTCAATGCAGTAAAAAAGTGTTCTGAGACATGTCCCTGCTTCTTCATTTACTCTAAACTACCGATCGAAGCTTTGTAAGCCATCAGTATTTTCGGGAACTGAAAAAAATTGTTGCTGTTACTCACACAGGTGACGATTAGAATATAATTTTTTATCTATTATGCGGAGCACGTTAGCAACAATTTCAAGTCATTCGGTCTTCCGCGTAGTTTCTCGCGGTTTTCGTCACACCAAATTGATTGTAAGTGTATAGATTACATGTATTGATATGCCATCTATGGCATATTAATTGTAATAATCATAACATATTCAGTAATGTTACCAAGACTGTATTTTATGTTTAAAAAATTCCATAAACTCAAAAAATACATGAACGTTCTACAAAATCGGTTCATATCGACTTTCAATAAGATTGGTGGACTCCAAGGCAAATATTTTCTTGAAGAACTAATTTCAATGCAAATATTTATTTCACGAAGTAATTCGAAGCTAGTATTGTATTTTTACAATTAACAACAAATATTCAACATAACTTGTGATAGGGAAGTAAAGAAAAATTACGTAATCAGCAATGAAATTAGCATAGGGATTCGATAGGAAAGAAACTGTTTTCTGATGCCTTTTCTTTTTACATGCATGAGTGACGTGGATGTATTGAGAATTCAATCAAATTTTCATGGTTCGAAGAATTGCTTTTTTTTTATTATATCTTTATGGTGACTTTGTTTTTATTAAAAATCAGTTTACAAACAGAATGATAAATGTAACGTATCGGCCATCATATGAAAGGGGGTAAATACATTTTTCTCAAAAACTTTAAAAGGAGATTCTTTAAGCCGACTACCAAAGATTACTTCTTCGGAGCATATTATGTTCTTTAAAAAATAAATTTTGAAGCATTTCATTCCAGCATATTTTGCTTGATTTGCTTGGAATCATAAATGAAAACCCCATTTCATTTCATTGCACTTCACTATCGTGGTTTTGAGAGCGGTTCAAAACTGTTTTGCTGGAAGTGATAAATATGCATGGATTGTACCTTTAGAGGTGTTGAAAATTTGATTTTTGTAATAACTTTCACTTTTTTGCATGGTAGCTTTGTAGCTCATATTTCACTGAAGAATTTTACTTAAAATTGTTACTTAAATGTTACTTAAAATTCTTCTTAAGTTATCATTCAGAGGATCAGAGCTTTCGAATAATTAGTCTAACTAGTATTAGTTCCTATTCTCATTTCCCCCTCAGTATATTTCAATCACCATAAATGTCAAACTTTTTCGAAATCCTCGTGAACTCAAAGTTTTAGCAATTCAAATAATAACTTTAAATTTCCATTGCATGGTTTATAGATTTAATTTTATATTTTGTCAATAAATTCCAAAATTTGTTTCCTTTTCATTTTCCAAACTTTGATCAGTTTCTTTACCTGATGCATTAAGCTATAAATAGAAATAATAATACAAGTAATAATAATAATAATATTCAACTGATAATAGTTTTATTAATTTCTAACTGTAAGTAATAATAATACGTAATCTGTTTTATTAGCAGCAAAATTTAATGTTACTGATAAGTCTACTATATATGAATAATTATAAAACAAACAAAGAACAGTTTATTGTAATATTTATTATGATACTGAATGGGAAAGAAACGAATATTTAGGACTTTTTTATATATTGCTGGGTATAATTTGGCAAATCTCTAGTTTTTTATAATTTTCACAAAAAAATATGTTTTCGTAAATTTTGTAAATTTTGTATTCTTTATTTCCTTTCTGTTCATCTAAGAAAAACTTATCAAAATATTAATGATTTCCCAGGAGTAAAAGAATATTTAATTCGTCAATATTTAAAATTATAGTACGTTTCAATATCCCATGAAAGTTCTGAACAGAATGTTCGATATTTTTAACAATATTTTTTTTAGAAAAATGAATAAATTACTTTTATTAAAGACATATCATTGCAATAAATATTGCGATGTACGAACTGCTTTAAACCATTTTTTTTTTTTGGAAATAGCTCATTAACGGGTTGTTCCCACAGAAAATAGTTCATTGCTCTCAGAGAAGATAGTTCGTTGATGTATAGCTTCATAGAAAACAATTTGTTGACGAAAATAGTTTGTCAACAAATTATTTTTGTAGCAACCACCTCTTTGCCGACTTATATTGAAAATAGTTCGCAAAAGATTTGTTTCTATAGAGAGATATTGAAGAATTGTTTATAAAATACAGATTGTTGACAAATGTTTTTCAAAAACAGAATTCGTTAAATTTAATAGAAAACTAGAACTATGAATTCCTTCATTGGTAAACTATTATCATAGAAAATATTTTGTGGACGAATTCATAGAAAATAGTACGCCCATGAACCGCTTTCACGGAAAAAGGAATTGTTTTGTTTGAAAATAGCTCGATGGCGAACTGTTTTCATACAAAATAAGTTGTTGATGAATTGGTTTTATGGAAAATAGTTCCTTGGCGAATTGTTTTCACAGGAAATACTTCAATGGCGAGTTCTTTTCATAGAAAATAGTTTGTGAATTGTTTTCATGGAAATCAGTTCTTCGACGAACCGTTTTTTTTAAAAACATTTTGTTGAAAAAAGTTGTCTTATAAAACCGAAAATACACAATCTGCTTTCATAAAGAATAGTTCTATGATGAATTGTTTTCATAGAAAAAGGGGGCATTGACGAGATATTTTCTTGGTGTGATGAAATATTTTCATAGAAGATTGATTGTCCGTTGGTGAACTGTTTTCATAGAAAATAACTCCTTATTTTCACAGAAAATTGCTTCGTTAGCGAATTGTTTTCATAGAATAGTGTGTTGACGAACTACCTTCATAGAATATAGTGCGTTGGCGAGTTTTTTTTCGCATAAAATGGTCCGTCAATAAATTGTTTTCAAAGAAGAAAGTTCATTGATAAATTAATTTTGTGGAAAATACTTCGTTGGCGAATTCTTTTCATAGAAAATAGTCCGCTGACGAATTGCTTTCACAGAAAATACACAACTACTTCAGAATTTGAATTATCTTAACACAATCATTTCTTCAGCTAATCATAAACATCGAATCTTTCAAAATATTTGGGCGGGTGTAATTTGAAACAGTACATTGAAGAATATGAAATTTGGAATGATAAAATTTATGATTTTATATCTCATACCCGATAAAAGAACGTGATTTAATAAATGTTATTAGAACTTTTGTATAAATTTCGTATATTCGTTTGGTGGTGTTTTTTCTTGCGCATAACAAGTACAAATGAAACCAGAATTGGAAAACTTGAGAAAATAGAATTACAAAAATGTTAAGTTTTCTATATATGTATATACATATATTTCTATATTTCGTAATTAAATATATGTAAACTCTGGGAATTTCATTACTTTTTTTGTTTTTATTTTTTTCTTTTTAATACAAATCCATTTTCTCAATACATAAGATTAATCAAATCCTCTACCTAGTCACAAATAACTTTCGAACAAAAAGAAAAACTCAAAGAATTCCTATTCGAAACTTTTTTACGATCTATTACGGAAAATGAAAAACAATAACAATCCATTTAACACAAAAAAGAAAAAGAAATTAAAAAATCAGTGAAAAAATCGTTATAAAAAAATAAATCAACCTCCCAATTTATGACTTGTTATATAATGTATCTTTATAAATGTTATATACAATTTAAAACAACAACAAAACTATATATTCCAATTATATACTCTATATACGAAATCGAACAGAAAGAAACCAACAAAATATTTACAATTATATTTAACAATACAAAACAAAATAACAGAAAAAAAAACAAATAAAATTTTTTTATGTCGAAACAAAAAAAAAAAAAACAAGAAAAGAAAAGCAAGGCAAATAAAACTTAAATCCCCCATTTAAAATTAGTCAAATTGAAAAATAATTGAAATTAATAATTAAATGCAAAAAAGACAAGAAATTCAAAGACACGACAAGAAATCCTCTACAAAGCAAATGAAATTCTATATTACAATTTTTCCAATTTCATAAACCAACGTGAATATATAATTTTGTGTATTTTACCTTTCCAGCAATATTTAAAGAAAAGAAAATAAAAGAGAACCAAAAGAAAAAAATAATAATAATAAAGTATAATAAAAAGAAAATAAAACGTGAAATGAAAAGAAAATAAAAAAAAAAAATTAAAAGAAATTACAATTGAAAACCCCCTGCCACGTTTTATTTAAATGGGTCATCGGAGAGAGCAACAAAAATATGTTGAATTCCATAACAACAATTTAATTTAATTGGTAAATTTTCATCAATAAAAAAAAATCAGGTCAAACATGCTGTTTCTGGGTCCCTGAAAGGAACAACAAATTTCCTCTATGAGATGTTATTGCGAAAAATTCATTCTAGGTCACCCATAGCAGATTCCAACCGTTTTGTTTCGGGGCCAGGAACATGACAATAAATGGAAGCAGATTACAGAACAAAAAAAATCAGAGGTAACCTGACTATCCCCTAATCAAAACGCAACAATCCGGTTTGACAATCGATTCGTTTTGTTACCGTGATTCGGTTGAATACCGAATACACACAAATAAAACTAGACATCGCAAATAGTCAGACAACCGGAAATTTTAAAAATATGATATGAACTGTTTCCACAAAAAATATTACGCTGGTGAATTTATGGAAAATAGTGCACAGACGAGCAGCATTTGCAAAAAAAAAAAAAAAAAAATAGATCATCGACTTTTACAAAAGACGATTTTCTTCAGGGAAAATTCAGTGCCGAACAATTTTCCTAGGAACCAACTAACTGATTAATTACATAAGGAACTGCATAGAGAACTTTAGAATCTCATAGAAAATACTTCATTGACGAACTATTTTCATTCACAATAGTTCTTTGGCACCGTTTTTTCGTTGGCGAACTGTTGACAAAGAAAATAGTTTATTGGTGAATTGTTCTCATGAAAAATAGATATTGTTTTCATACAAATTAGTTTATTGGCGATTTTTTTCATAGAAAATAGTTCATTGGTATTTTTTTTTTTCATGGAAAATAGTTTGTTGTTGAATTGTTTGCATAGAAAATAGTTTGTTGGCAAATAGTTTTCTTCGAAAATAAATTGTTTATTTAGATAGTTTAGATATTTTCGACTTTGTAGAAAAAAGTCCATTGACGATTTACTTTTATAGAAAGTGGTTCGGATTCGAAGTGCTTTTATATATAACGAGTTATTTTCATAGAACATAATGCCGAATTGTTTTTTAATAAACAACCGAAAACCAATAGAGCTAGACATCGAAAATAGAGTAATCAAAAAACGGGATAATAAATATGAAAATCAGACATTCGGCTGTTTGGAAAAACGTAGCTTAAAACAACCGAAACTAACGGATATTCGCAATCAAATATCAAACTACTATTTTTGCTTAGATTGCAATTAGAATTAGGTCGTTTTAGAAAATCCCCGCAACATGGCCTATGAGGGCGGTCCCAAAACTAGACGACGCAAAAAAGTTGGGAAAATTTCTCTTTATTTTTCAACATAATCTTCTTTTAGCTCGATCCACTTTCTCCAGCGATATTCAATAACTTCTATACCCTATTTATAGTAAGATCTGTTAAACTCCTTAGAATAGCCATTAACCGCAGATTCCACTTCTTCATTGTTGGCAAGTCTTTTTGCGTCGAGCCATTCTTTAAGTTTGGCAAATAAGATGTGTGATGAGGCAATTCGACCTTTAATTCATTAGTTTTGGCCATCGCAATAGTGGATGTGTGAACTGGAGCATTGTCTTGATGAAGCAACACTTTCTTTTTCGCCAAATGCAGCCTTTTCTTCATAATTTCATCTACTAAACGCTGCAATAAATTATCATAATATTCACCGTTGATGGTTTTTCCTTTCTGAAGATAATCAATAAAAATAATCCAATGCGCATTCCAAAAAACAGACACCATGACATTGCCTGCAGATCGAACTGTCTTCGCCTTTTTGGGCACGATTCTCCTATTCCAGTCCACTGCTTTGACTTTTCCTTTGTCTTAGGTGTGAAGTGGTGGTTATAAATCGGAGCAAATATTCGACTATATTGCGGTAAAACATCGCCAAGCACTCTACTGAAACATCTTCACCACGTTGTTTTTGCTCTATTGAAAGCAAGCGCGGCAGCCATCTAGGGAACAGCTTTTTCATCTTCAAATCTTTGGTCAATATACGATGTACATCATGTTTTTTAAATGCCCACCATTTCAGCTCGCTGAACGCACTTTCAGCCGTCGATCATCCAATACCACTACGGTTTTCGTCTTGGCAGCTCATACGGCCTCGTTTAAATAATGCTGCTCAATATTTTACAGTCGTAAACAAAGCACCAGACTCAGAGTAGAATCTAGCTCGGCTTTAATATTGCTTAGACTGAGACCTTTCAAATGGAAATACTCATTACATATCGGTGACCAATTTTTTCCATGTTTACAAATTCTTTGAGATCGCTTACTTTTGATGGCTTAAATAAAAATACTTGAAACTTGAAATGTATGTTTTATAAGGTTGTCACTTTTCACCAAAGTATTTTTTTTTCAAACTATTGGCACCATCTGAGTGGCTCAGCAAGAGAGATAGAAGAAAGGTGGAGAGGTGGTACCTGCTATGTTTTTAGGCGTTTGTTCGGTTCGGTTTTCGGTTTTTAAACTATTGGTTTTATGAAGGTAGAAGATTTCCAAATGACATGTATCATATGTTCCCACATAAGAATTTCAAACAAATTGGCATAAAATTTTTAAAATTTATGAAAATGTCCAGCAATACAACAAAAAAAAGTATGAGTAGATCGTCGGCGGATGTTCTCTTCGATGTTTTACTTTTTGGTCATATTACATTAGAAAACGTTATAAAACAAAATTGAGATTTTGTTTTGGCAGCGGATGATTCTCTTCCCAAATGATTATACTTGATAAATATAATCAAGCCACCAGATATGTGTGTAGCAACGCTTTTTTTCTAATTAAAAATAACGAAATAAATTAAAAATTCTGACGCCAATATTGCAATGGGCTATTTCCTGATATTACTTAATGGAATTTGACAAAGAATTAAGAATTAATACAAAAATGTGCCTTAAAATGAATGGCTGGCGGCAGAAAATATTTTACAAAGTTATTACACAACGAATTTCTCTATGTTAATTTTCAAATTTGTTCATTTAAAAAATAAATTCGAAAAAATGCACCAAAATGTTCAATTCTTTATACGAGTGGCACTCAAAGTGTTACCAATTGCAATACAAATTTTAGTATATCGTAAAAACATTTAAAATTTTAAAGAAAATATGTAATCGTTCAATGTAGTCACTTTCAGTCTTTACGCGCTGCACGAAAGTGGTCTGTGATATTTTGTCTCATTCACGGCGAACAGTAATCATATTTTTTATTTAATACAGGGTGCCCGTCGGGAAGGTATACCACTTTGTTTGTTTGTAATTTTTGACTAAATGAAAGAGAATGGATCTTATGTTGATAAATGTTTTGTTTAATGTCGGCAATTATGTATGGAATACAATATCATATAAATGTTAGCCTCACAAATTCGAGCCCTTTTAAGCACATTTTCATTACATTCTCAAGCGTTTCTGGTTTGTTTGCATAAACCTTGCTTTTCAGATATCTCCACAAAAAAAGTCCGGAGCAGTCAAATCAGGCGATCGTGGAAGCCAATCAACATCACCATTTCTTTAAATAACTTGTTGTGGAAAGAGGTCTCGCAGCAATTCCATTGTAATCCTAGCTGTATGCGATGTGGCACCGTCCTATTGACACCATATGTGGCGTTAAAAAGTTTTCAATCATATCACGATATCGCTCTCCATTGACAGTTACCGTTACGCCGTTTTCAGTTTCAAAGAAGTAAGTTCCAATGGATTCTCCCAACCAAATTGCACACCAGACTGTCACGCTTATGGTCTATAATTTTGTTGGTGAACAATTCGCATGAAGAGAAGCTTGTGAAAATCGGCCGTTCCAATTTGCTGCCAATAGGAACGAGGGTTTCTACGAGAGATGCATAATGAAATTACTTTCAAAATGGCAACAAGTTGTCAAACAAAGTGGTGAATATTTGTCATGTGAATTTCAATCATTTTGGTACACCGTATAATTTTGTCTTCTTATAGAATCTTCAGCCTTCATTTCTATTCCTTCCACATCCACGCTCTCGTGATCTTTCCGCGATGGTTCCTTTCACTTTTAAAGACGGTCCGAATCCCATTTATTCTCTTTATGTCGCTCCCTCACAGCAAGAGTTACAATTGGGTGCAACGTTTTCAGATATGCAGCGTAATTTTCCACAGACACTGTGCGCCTGCGTCTTGATCACATCAAGACTTGTTGTTACTCGGAAGTTGTTGCCTTCGCTACGGCATTAATCAGAAGGAATTAAGTTAGGACTTTGAAACTTTATATGCGTAATTTGTATGATTAAACCAAAATACATTAAGAAAAGTTGTCTTCTCCATCCACAAACACGCCTGTCTCGTGTACAGTATGAAAATAAAAAACGCCATATTTCACACATCATCACAAAAAAGTGACTGTTAATGGCTTTGATCGACTATTTTTAATTGCCCAAATCAAACCAGAGTGTTAATGACAATATAAAATTTTGTAAAATATTTTAAATCATCAAATTTTTTAGTAATTTAACCAATTTTTGCTTTGCTGAGTATAAATCGGTTTTATATGCATAAAATATTTATCGAGTACTTTTAGAATTATCTTGAAAATGAATTTCGCTCAGAACGTAAGGAACGAACCTTGTAAACATAGTAACACATGCACAAAAATGTATCCCTATAAGTATGCTCCATAAAGTTGAACATTTTTTGGGATTCTGACAAAAACAAATTGTTAGGAAATGGTAGTTGCTTATTTTCAACTTGTGCTTCCTTCGAAAACTGCAATTACTTTATTTTTAAAATGTTATGTGAACTGCGGTTTATCAAAATGCAACTACGTTTATGCTTAATAATTATCATGGAATACGGAAACTCCTAACTATGAATTATACGTATCACCTTAAATTACAAATATGAACTAAATGAATTAGTTACAAACTAATTATTTAAATCTCAATATTAAGTTAAATTCTACTACTAAGTACAACTAAATAAACTCGAATGTAAACGCATAAGTGGGACTAGCACTATTGTGAATGTACCTCATTCCGAATGTACCAGAACCGAAACGGAATGTCAACAACATACTAAAAAGCGAAGAGAATCGAAACTTCTTGGCACATTTGACTTAAGAACAATTTCTTCTTGTTTTGTAATCAGCCCGAGGTGAGCACGAGCTGCCCAAATGAATTATATATAAGGTGCGTTTTAGATTTATTATATAAGGCTATCCATAAATTTGTTTAATTTGTGTAACGTTACATTTTTTGTTGTTATGATGTTGTATCAAAATACAAGGTGTGATCAAAAAATAACCGTTATTTTATTTTTTTTTTTTAAGTATTTATTTATTCGTCAATTTCTATTTTATTTCCTTTACAGTAGTCCCCCTCAGATATGATACGCTTGTGCCAGCGTTTCTTCCAATCCTCGAAACACTTCTGAAACGCGCTTTTTGGTATCGCCAACAGCTCCTGTTTCGATTTTTCTTTTATCTTCTCAATCGTAGCAAAACGGTTTCCATTCATCGGTGTTTTCAGTTTTGGGAAGAGGAAAAAGTCAGCGGGGGTCAAGTCCGGTGAATACGGTGGTTGAGGCATGATTGCGGTTTTGTTTTTGGCCAAAAACTCACACACAAGCATCGATGTGTGAGCTGGTGCGTTATCATGGTGCAAAATCCATGATTGGTTTTTCTACAATTTTGTGCGTTTCTGACGAATTGCTTCGCGCAAACGGCGCATAACTTCAAAGTAGTATTCCTTATTGACCGTACGACCTTGTGGCAAGAATTCATGATGCACCACGTCATTACAATCGAAGAAAACAGTGAGCAAAACCTTCACATTTGACCGAACTTGACGTGCTCGGGCGACCAGGACGAGCATCGTCATTGACATCTTCTCGGCCTTCCTTAAACCGGTTATACCAAAATTAAACTTGTGTTCTGCTCATAGTAGACTCGCCAAACGCCACAGTCAACATTTCAAATGTCCTCGCACATTTAATTTAATTTTTTACACAAAACTTAATACAGTTTCTTTGATCCATTTTTTCGAATAGTAAAAAATCGAAGAGCACACCAAAACGCGACTAACCTTTTTATCTGTCAAAAACAAACTGACAATCCAAAATGGTTGATATTGTCAACATATGTATATAACAGACATGTGTACCAACATAACAGAAAAAAATGCGAAAATCGAACAAACACTTCAACTTCGTGTGGACAAAATTTGAAAAAACTCGTTTTTTTATCACACCTCGTACTTGTTTGGACGAAACAACCATGCACACAAACTTTGGGATTTGTGCAGATAATAGTACTTTTGTACTTGCGCTAATTCTGTTTTTAACGTGTCTCACAATTATAATGTCAAGTTCAATTTGTGAGTTTTGAAAGGCGCAAGCGATAAAATTATTTTATTTTTGTAAAAAAGTGGTACAATTTAGCAATAAAAAAGACACGCCGCGAGGAAAAAGTTTGACAGAACACGAAATAAGTAAAATAATCGTAAAATAATAAATAATACAAGGGCACAAGTCCTAAAGTTTGTGTACATGGTTGTTTCGTTCAAACAAGAATTTTTATAGAACACCATATCAAATGATATTTTCGGGTGGCCTTATAAATATAAAACACACCTTATGAAGTCCGCAACTTACTCCAAATTGCCTACTTACTTTTTCTCAATCAAAATTACTCGTATATAGTCTATTTAACGTATATTCGCACAGCCGAACATACTCTCATAGTCTCTCTCTCTCTCTCTCATTTCAGTGATCGGTGGAGCTCGTTAGTTATGCTCTGCTACACATAACACATTATATACATATGTACGTCAGCGACTTACACATGAAATCTCATTTGGATAGAAAATGTAGATATAAAATTATATATTGCCATACGACCGATAATATCTCAATTTCATACGCAATTTCACACGTGAAATTTCCTAATTTTTCATCACTTTGGAGACATCTTCCTCCACTGAATCATATTAGTTGCACAGTCCTTAATATAACCCAGTTAAAAAGTGAAAGATAGCAGTACATAAAAGTTGGCCGGCATAAAGTCGCGCATAATACTATCAGAATTACTATAAGCGAGCTGGCTCTCTGGGAGGTATGCAAGCAATCTAGTGTATTCGTGTACCTTACCTCACAATCCATGTTAACTCCAAGGATAGTAGCCATGTGGACAACACTAGATTTATGCCTTCCATATATTTCTCGCCTTGGCAAACCTATTCAAAACCCGTGAATGGAGCTTTAGCTATATAGGCCGAATATTTTGACTGTTGGACTAATACCATCTGCTCCTCATAAAAAAAACTCGAGGAACAATGTTAATGTCGTGGCCATAGCGTCGTCGTCTCTGGTCTCCCTTTGGATGCTTGTGCACAAAACAGTGGGATAAAAAACAAAATGTCCTCAACCTCATACGGTTTGCGGCTATACGATTATTTAAAGTTTTAAGCCGCAAGGCAAGTTGTTTAGGTCTCTTAAACACCACAAATACACATCCGAATTCATGCCTATCTGCATTGAAACTAGTCCTATGCGGCGGCAGTGATGTCAAGGATACCCTCCAATCGTTTATATTTGTCATTGACATCCGTCAAAATGTAAGGAATTCCGTTTTTTACTTTTCTTTCACGTTTTCATATAAAATTTTTTTAATATTACATTTTCGCCTAACAGGTTCAAGCATACTTTTTGTTGTTTTGTTTTGTTTTGCTACTCATTATTTAATAACCGTAAGAGACCAAAAACCCCTAGAATAACATCACAACATGCTTTCAGCAAAATATAATTCATTGAATCAAACATTGGAGACATTTAGTTTGCTTGAATCCACGGAGGATATCTGTGGTGAGAGCCAGTTGAAATCTCCATATTATTCCCCTTTATAAAAAAGGCAGAAAGCTAAAATTAGAATTTCCTCGCTGGAGAAAATTAGCAGATCCTTGTTGAAATCACTATCTCTTTCAAGAAGATAAAACTTCCAGCTAGTAGGCATTAGGAAATTTTTGTTAATAGAGTTTGACGTCATTTAGGTTCAAGTCTGTCCTATGTATCATTTATTGGGAAAAAGAAACGAAGGTCAATGATTTCTAAAGAATACCACAACATATTATGAGGCGTAACGTAAATCATTAATGTTCGCATCAGAGGAAAGAGAGTCGAAATCTCTATACTACTCTCCTCTATGATGTGGACGCAGCATATTTATAGAGGGTCTCATCGTAGGCCTTTTCGGGAATACCTTACATTTCCTAGACAGTTCCCCAGAACGTGTCCACCATGCTAGATTGAAGACTATCAAAGGGTATGGTTAGGAACACATTTAGAGCGGCCTGAGGAAATACTGCAAAGCAATCCATTTTGATGGAATTTCTCATACACTATCCTTTTCTAGAACCGCCCACCAGAGCAGGCAGCCATAGATAATTTTAGCATGAACTTTGTAATAATGGTTAATTCTTTATTTATGGTGTTCTACTACCAAACCGCAGTTTCTGAGAGATCTCAAGACTCTTAATCAAAGGACACAAAGAATGAATATAACTTCATGTTTACTTTCAAGTTGGGTTAAAAATGATCGATGAAGATGTTTTAGATCTTTCTTCTTGAGAGATATATTTAATATCTTTTCCGGGAAAATGTAGATTAGTTTTACAAAGTTTAGATTAGCTTTACAAAGTTTTGGTCCCTGACGCAGCACTGAAGCACAGAAGAAAACGTTAAAATAAAAAAAAATCGAAAACATTAGGCTACAAATTAGAATATTCTAAATCTTGGCCCATCCCTTCTGAAATTTAATCGCATTTTACATATAAACTAAAATAGGAAGATTCAAATTATGCTAATTTAAGGTGGGTTTTAAAATAAGTTTTAAAAATCTCTCCCCAAGCTCAGTAATATTTTCAACCCGTAAACATTTCATAAATTTTACAGTGTTTTTCTATAAATTTTCAATGTACTCTCGGTTTTATTTTAAACATTAAAGGATCTTGGGTTCTCAAAATCAACTCAGCTATGAGCAGTAATTCGGCCTCTTCAGTACCCACATATTCGACCTCGTAATGGCGCAAAACATTAGTTAGTACGGTTTTGATCTCCAGCATGGCGAATTTTTGACCAATGCAGTTACGAGGCCCGGCCGAAAAAGGTATGTATGCATAAGGACTCACTTTCTCGGCACTAAAACCAGGCTGAAAACGTTCAGGCTTAAAAGTGTTGGCATCAGGGAAGAGTTCTTCCTGGCGGCCCAAGTGGAGTGGAGAAATTCCGATGTTAGTGCCGGCGGGTATAATTTTACCATCTACAATGGAAGCAGATTTTTATTTTCATTATCGAGCCTGTAATGCTATCGCATCTAGGATACTTACTGATCTCACACTCTTCGGTTACTTTGCGACCCAACAAGGGCACAGAGGGGAACATGCGCAAAGTTTCCTTAATACAAAGTTCCACATATTGCAAATTGTTGAGATCCTCATATGTCACCGGTTTCGTATTGTCCTTACCCATTACTTGGTATATCTCCTCCACACATTTACGCTGACACTCGGGATACAGAGCCAAGTTATAAAAACAGAACGTAATGGCCGAGGAGGTGGTGTCATGGCCCTCAAACATGAAAGTATCAACTTCTTCACGTATGTCGAGGTTACTCAAGGGTTTGCCATCAATCTCTGATTGTAAAAGAATATCGAGGAAAGCCATTTTACGCTTGGCGCCAACGTCATTTGTGGCAACACCTTTCTGCTGCTCTTCCTGCTGTTGGGATTTTAAAAGCTCTTCCCTTCGTTGGACAATAACCTTTTCGGTGAAGCCATGCAGCACAGCCAGAGATTTCTTTTCATCACGAGCCAATTGAGTAAAGCGATAGGTGAGATTAAAACGATATAGGATATCGAACATGCGTTTATGCAAAACTGTTGCAATGCTGCAAGTGACAAGGGAAAATTTCAAAGATCTGGCAATATAAGAGCAATCTTAAATCTCACTTACGTTTTAACGGCTCTAACGTATTCCGAATCGGCATTAGTTTGGGCATTTACTGAAACGCCCATAGCGGTTTCTGAAAATGAGCAAAGGGAAGAGGTATTAATTAAATAGGCGTATGGAATAGATATTTTTCCAAAAAGGATTGCATGAACTAGATAAACATAAATATCGAATTATCATTACATTCCATGAATACTCTCAAATTCACTGAGACATGTTTAGACACAAGATCATCAAAGGATGTGTGGCTCAAAGAAAGATATGTGGCTTTGAGGAAGTGTGAAACTCCGACCATATGTAGCGCAATCGAGTATTATAATCATTGTGTTACATGTGGTGACTGGATATAGCGGTGGACAAAAAAATGTCGTCACCATTGGTGAGGTAAGCAAGTAAAAACTTCCGTTGAGAAAATTCATATTTAGTAAATTATTTGTGGACACCATTCTCATTTGTGGACACCATTTCAAGCAAATTAAATACATATGATTTTAAAAGACAATTTGAAACTATTTTTTAGGTCCTTTGTAATTTCTAACTAATTGCCACTGAAATTGTATCAAAATTATATTTCTTATATGATACCTTACTGCTAGATACAGTAAATTATCTTCAACTTTAATATTTAAATCCAGAAATTTTAAAGATCATTGTGTACTCGTACATGCTTACTTTTTAATGCTAACCTAGGTATAGCTACCTAAAAGGCTGAAAAGACTAAAAATTGGAGAAATTTAGAAAAAAAGGGTTTATACTGCTGGTTTTGCAAAAGAGCAGTAGATTCTTGAAAAAAATTGGCTGATTAAATGTGTCAAAAAATTACAAAATATTGCTAAGCCTCGAAATCGTCATTTATCAAAGTGCCAAAATCTGATGCTAAAATCGTTCAAATAACGAAAAATCTAAAAATTCTTAGACTTGTCTATGGTTTGTAGCGTATTCTTACTATTACATTGTACCGATGATATTTTAACAATTGGTAAGCAACGATAGATATAAATTTTGCAAAGAATTGCAATTTTATTGCAATTACAAGAACACAACATTTTCCTGGCATTTTCTTCATCTTAAAATTGTTGTCTGAAAGATCGAAATTTTTAAATTTGAAATTTTAAAAAACATTAAATTTGTATGAATTGTATACTTCATTGTCGTTTTCCTATAAATTTATTATTTAATCTGTCAGTTTTCAGTTGGCTAAATATTTTTTCATTATACTTAATGCTCGTACAATTTTAGAAAGTGAAAAAGTGCAAATATTTCTGTTTTACAATATCTTTTCTTTGAGATTTTATTAATATTTTATACGGTATGGTAGCAAATTTTGAATTCTAGATTTAAAACATAAAAAAATTGAATTGTGAATAAACTGTTGCAGATAAAATGTTGATTTTTAGTTTGGTAAATAAAATTTGTTGAATTTTAAAAAGTAAAGATGTCACTCAACCGGACGAAATAGTCTCTAAAATATGTTACCAGTTGGGCGTTTTTCGGCTAAATTTCATTTTTCCCCAACATGTTAGCAGCCAAAACGTGAGTTTATCCTTAAGATTTGTACGGACTTTTTCATAGCAGGTTTCTTTTAGACTATTTTGCTTTGCTTTTGCTAAATCTGTTACTCGTATACATTTTTGTGTAGAAAAATTAATATTTCAATACTTTTGTATGAACTGTAGACGGATTTTACAGTTAAATAAAGATAAGTTTATTAAAATTACAAAAAAAAACTAAATCTAGTTCCTTACGAGAGATACAGAAATCTAATTCCTACATAAATCTAATAAAATAATTGGATATCATGTAAACTTTTTATACTTGAATCGTATGAACTAAGTAAGAATAACGGGACTGATACATTCGATAATAAAATACTTTGATCAATATTTTGAAACAAAATTGGCCTAGCATTTTAATAGATTTTACCCCTGGGCACAATTTTAACTCCACCCCTAATCGATGCGAATCGAATGAAAGGTCAGGTCAGGTCAGTGTGGCAGTCTGCATAGGCGCAGTCACTTAGACTTCATTGTGATACCAGGGAAACTAGAGATATGGATGTCCTTAGTTTCCCTGGTTGAACCATCCTGGGTGCCTCAAGAAGATCTTAAGTCGGACAATATTTATATCATCCAGATCTCCTAGGTCTCTAAAGAAATAAAAGCCCAGTGTTGGTCCCCGACTGTTCGCCAAGGCGGGGCAATTGCAGAGATGTTCTACTGACTCCTCCTCTTCTTCATCTCCATAGCTCCTGCACCAGTCACTAGTCGCAACCCTCAATCTCACTGCATGTCTTCCAATCAGACAGTGTCCCGTCATGATGGATACAAGCAATGAGACGTCGACGCCTTCTATATCTAGAAAGGCTACCAAAATATATTTCTTCACGGCGAGTGAACCTTCGATGAATCCGATCAAGTCGTGCAGGGCAGTCTCAGTGGACTTATCCTTGCAGTAAGCATGTCGTCTATCCGACAACATCTTCCGGTCTATGCTTGACCTAAGATAGCTGTCAATGAGTCTCTCCAGTGTTTTGAGGAGAAACGATGACAGGCTAATATGCCTAAAATCTTTTGGTCCTATATGGGAGGTTTTCCTGGCTTTGGGAATAAAGACCACCTTGGTCTTCCTCCACATGGCAGGGATATATGTTAGGTCGATATAGTCGATATAGGGCTCCTTAAGCCGTGGAATCAGCATACCAGCCACCGCTTATAGTTTACACAGGGAAATCATGTCCGGTCCGGGTGACTTCAAGGGTTGAAAGCTTCTGATTGCTCACGCTATTCTGGATTTGGTTACGATTTCCCTGGCAACAGCTGTTGACTTGACGCAGTGTTGTCCACGACAGTTCCGCTTCGAGAATTACAAGGATAATTAGTATCCAAGAGCAACTCTTAAGATAACTTACCGTGCACGGTGTGCAGGCCTGTATTTTCCTTAGCCTTGCGGCCTCGGAAGTGTTTTCAACTTTGTTGCAGAATTCAATCCAGGACTTCCTTAAGTTTCACTTTGTAGTTGTCCCAGTCCTGTAAAGCTCTTGTGGACTTAGCCCTGTTGGAGGAATTCCTACAGCATTTTCTGAGATCTACAAATTCCAACGACCACCATCGCGGTCGTTGCTTACCTCTGGCCCTACCGTTGGGGTATGAAGCCTGCAGCGAGTCATTGAGAGCCTTTGTGACCTGTCTCACAGACCGCTCGATGCTCTCGATGCTTCGGGCATTAATGTCTGGTATCCTTTAAAAGTTCCTGTTAAATGCCTCCCTATACTTGTCCATGTTTGCTTTCCCCACATTCAGTGGGAAAACAGTCCTTTGAACCCTTTCCAGTCCACTCAGACAGAAGCTGATATAACGATGATCTGAAAAGCTATAATTATCTAAAACTTTCCATTTTCCAATCCTATCAGCTAGTTCCTCAGAAACAAGGGTAACGTCAAGCACCTCTTGTCTATTTCTGGTGATGAATGTGGGTTCATCTCCCCTATTACAAATTGTTAGATCAGTACTTACAATAAACTCAATAAGTGACTCCCCCTGTCATTGATATCGGTATTACCCCACATTTGATGGTGCGCATTGACATCACTGCCCACAATCAGGTTCTTTCCAGCGGGTTTGGCCATGTCATGTGCCATGTACGCCGAAGTCAGCCAAATTTGGAAATCGTCCTGTTCCAGGTTAGGTGAGGTTATTAATATTACTCCCCACAAGTAGACTGGATCTGTGTATACCTTGCCCTGTACTTAATATTAACTTAAAATCAGGAGTCCGTAATCCGCAAACCTTGCCACCGCTAAATCGAATCAAAAGTGTGATGAAATATATTCATCAGGAAAATCACATATTTCATATATAAGTTTCTTATTTGCTATGCTAAGTAAAACAGTTGTTTCAATGTCTTCCAAATTACAATTTTATTTAGTTTTTCTGAATTTTTTTTTAGCTTGTTTTAGATATTTTCGCGAAAATGTTGTCGCATTTTCATTATCGATTTCTGGCAATACACTTTCTAAATTTGTCTGAAAATTTCCCAAACGTTTAAAAATTACCCGTAATATTCTGCATTATGCCTCATCAGAAGCCTTAGCAGTTTTCATAAACCATCAAAGATTATCTGCATTTTGCTTTCAATCGCTAACAATTTGAATCATAACTTTAAAAAAAACTGAAATTTCTGTAGAAGGTTCTAAACAGTTAAATGTAGTTTATTTTCACAAAAAATCCTAATTTGGAGATGGAAGAAATTGTTTTGAAAACTTCTTGCAAATGTTGATATTTGTCGCAGGAACCTCTCAAGCATTTTTGTTTTGAACTGTTAACATTTCAGTTATCACTGTACCAACTAACTTTACTTCGAGCACTTCTTACTACATATCGCATCCAAAGTACTCAAGTTAACATAATCGTTTGTAACCAACACTCTTTCTCCAAATTCTTGAGCAACACACGTGACTCTTGCTTGTGGCTTGTGCCACTTTTTGCCACTGCTCATGAGCAGGCCTTCCTTCAGGCAGGGTTTTAGCATATCATATTCGTGTGCTTTACCGTTGAACCGCACAGTAGCCAATGTAATTTCCATATCCTTGATGTGGTTTGTTGATACATTCAATTGCGTACCCAACCATGTCTTTGTGGTTTTGCCATATGTATTTAGAAATTCGTATGCAATTTCCATATATTTGTGCGGAATCTTTCCAATGAAATAATAGCCATGTCCCACTATTGGCCAAGTGGGAGGACTAGGTATGTTATTAGTAACATTTACACTTAAGGAGGAAAGCTAACAAGCCGATGAAAATTAAGGTGGACAAAACCAACATCGACAATAGCCAATATAGAGACCATATTAAGGTGACTTTTGACCAAGTTAATCTTATCGAGCGATACAATTTATATGCCAAATCCATAAACCGACAACTAACTAAATCATTGTGCTAATCAAAAGACTTTCATTAAGCTATTTAGCTTATCTGGAACATGAAAATGCCTGGGAGTTGAGTTGATTGCGCATCTGGGGCTACGGACTTTGATTCAAACGATTCAAGTGTTTTATGTTCTTCAAAACAAAATAAAGCAAACCTATTTCATTTACGAAAACAGCCAAATCTACGTTATTGCTGATGAAACTTTTACATTCGAAAACCTTCGAATATACGTACGTTCCCTAAATAAATATTCCAATAAAGCAGTCTAAAAACGAATGTAAACAAAAACGGATACTTCATTACAGTTGTTTATATTTTGTCGAATACAATAGGATATTTTTTTTTTGTTGGCCGTTACGGTCGAATTTTTACTATTCATTTTCTTGGATATTATAATGGATTACGTTAAATCAAATTGAATTAAATTGAATTAAATTGAATTTTATTGAATTAAGTTTAATTTTCTTGTATCAAACAATTTGTAAATACTTGACATAATTTGTAAAAATTTACTATTTGTATATACACATTTGTTAGTGTAAAGGCTACTTCAACGAACCGTGTCTTATGGTTGGTAAGCTCGCGCTCTTTTTTTTCCCTAGCCGTCAACCGGACCACGCCATTTTTAATGTTAACCAATCTCTTGATTTTATCTCTTCACACACGAAACCCCCCGTAAGCATTCCAATACCGCAAAGAACCGGAACTCTTCCCAAAATTGTCCAATTTTTTTGGGATCTAACTTCCACCTATAACCTTCAGGTTGAAAAATCTGTCAGATTTACAATTTTGAAAAAGGGATTTGGACAAGACGTCGTCCATTACGCTAAAGCGGTCTTAAAACTTAGCTGATATGGTCCAATAGACAAAATAGTATAATTTCGCAGCAACAAGGACATCAATCTGACATTAAGCAATTTCTAAAAAAATTGATAAAATAAAATTGTGATCAACTCTCCTCATTCTTTGTCATATTTAGTGTTTAGATTTTTTTTTATTTTGGTGATTTTTTACTCTAATAAATTTTTTAATTTTTTTTAATACATTGAAGCCATTACATAATAAAAGTCTCCTTCGGTGGTTATTTTGGCTACTACGCATTTACATTTTAAATATCAAATGTACGTGTTAGCTATTTTTTTAATTTGACGATTTAGTCATAGTCCCTTACAAATGTAAAAAAATGAAATCATTTTCGGGAGTGGACGCTCCATTTTCGAGATGTAAGCGTTTCCTTAAATGTTCCATATTCTTCTATTTGTCGTCACCGTTCTGTTTGAATTAAATTTTTTGCTTAAAAGTATTCGAATGCATAAGCACAATTTTCTCCACACTCTATTCCACAAAAAGAGGACGATTGTTTGTTTTTTTTTAGTTTTAATATGCAATCCAGTCAACTAGCTAGGGAATGGCTCCTTCCAACTTAGCTGAAACCGAAAGAACCACGTCAAAGTCGATCAAAAATCATGTAAATTTTAAGTATCTTCATGATTGTTGCAGTGTTTTATCCTCAGAGTTCCTGCCAGAAGACAGAAAAAACAGAAGAAATAAATAAAGAATATTACCTGAACATTATGCGCATTTGAGAGAGCAAATTTGAAAAATATTAGGAAGAAATATCATGGCTTTTATTATGAACGAATTTCTGTTGAAAAGCTCAGCAATGGATTTGATTTAGTTATTAGTATTCCTGACAAAACTACTTCGGACCAGATGGTGCAGAATATTTTAGAGCCGGTCTAGACCGCTTATAATATGACAGGCGTTCAACTGCGTACCTGCACATCTGTATATGTCCACTTTACCATACCCTTTGTAATGCAGTTGCATCAGCACTTCTCCACACTACATAACGAAAAACTTGAGCAGATAACCCAACGCCCGCAATTCAGGTGGACTGAACTTTAATTTTAGTGTTGTTAAATACTTCGTTTTATTTATATACTTCCGCATTGAAATGCTATAGGAACATGTCATTCCCGCTCGTCTTACCGCATATCGCATCCAAGGTGCTCAAGTTAACCCAATTGTATATATCGAAACCCGCCTCGGTTTGCATTCGAAACTCCTTTTCCAAATTTTTGAGCAGCAAACGCGATTGTCGCTCAAAGATTTCAATATATTCATCGAGAATCTTGAAATGAAATGCTGGCGTGAGAACTTTACGCCGTTTATGCCACTTTTTGCCGCTGCTTATAAGCAAGCCTTCCTTCAACCAGGCTTGTAACACGCCATACTCTTCGGCTTTATCATTGAACCGCACAGTGGCCAATAAAATTTCCACATCCTTGATGTCGTGCGTTAATACATTCAATTCCGGACCCAACCACAACTTTATGGTTTTGCCGTACTTTTCGTGAAACGCTTGACACACTTCTACTATTTTGCGTGGTGGCACTCCTATAAAGTGATGACCATGTCCTACTAACGGCCACGAAGGCGGACTGGGTATATTACGGGTAACATCGATTATTCGTTTATACTTAAGAAAGTAGACCCCCATGCCGATACAAGTTATGGAGGTCAAAAATATGCCGAAAAGTAGTATACCAGTAGCCAATATCATATCCATATTATGGTAACGTCTGGCTGGTTCACGCGTCGCGGAAAAACTGTTGTCGCAGTTGCTATTAGTTCGTTTGAAAGCCTAATCATATGAAGCGATATAATTAAATTGCCTCTACTAAAATGTAATAACTTAATGAATTATTTTTCTAATCTGAAGTGGTTGATTAATCTATTTAGCTTATGTAGAAGAGAATTGAGATCCCATTTGGGTCGGAGCAAATTTTTCGGACGCCACGAAATTTTTGTTTTGAGTACAAATAAGTCTAACATAATTCTTCTTGCCAGTATTTGTTTTGTGATGAAAACAAAAAAAAAAAAAATCATTGGTATCAGCAAAATATTTGAAAAACGATTTTTTATGCAAGAATCAGATTGCTTCGCAATTGAACGAAGGTACTGATATTGACTACGAATGTGAGAGTAATTGAGAATAAAAATATTCCCGAATTTGAAAGGAATTTATTTCATTTGAAGTGTAATTAAATAGCATCATATCATCATCTAGAGAAAATCGATAATATACTATAAAACAAAAAATATAACATCTGGTAGGTTTCATTGATAAACATGGGCGTAGAAATAGACGAAATGACCCAAACAACAAATCTTTTTCTATGCACTCTCTTAATGAAATGCTGCTCGAACTTGTATTTTGCAACACGATGGTACATTCCCAAATTCCTTGCAACTGTTTGATGTATGTTATTCACTGTACCAACCGACAGACGAAAAGGCAGTCTTTTGAAAAGGCATCCTATACAATTTCATTCAATAAAGATCAAAGTTGACTTTTCAACATTTTAGAAACAAATATTTCCGAAAGCTACGTTAAGGCTTATTTCTTTTAGAGACAGATAAAATGGGAAGACACCTAGTTTAGAACCCTAAATTGCATGCTACCACCGATGAATTCTAAGTATTTAGATAATCTGTGTTATCGAAACCGAACTTTTATGATAGCCTAAAATCTGTCGACAGCTCCAAAACTAGAATCAGACAAGTTCGCCAGCCATTAATTTAAGGTTCAGCAGCTGGAATGTCCGAACTCTTTAAACACGATCTCGACAAATACTTATAAGGCTATCCAGGAGACGCAATGGGCAGGAGAAGCCATGGGCAGAAGATGCGATACTGCAGAAAATCGATGGACAAAAAATTCGATTAGTGTAGGCCCGAGGACTGTCGTTCTTGTATTCTTTGAGTAAAATCATAAAAAAAAAATGATTTGCTTCAAATGTGTAGTCATCCTTGGGATCTGACTAAAATGGGACTCACTTCAAAATGCAGTGTCGCGTCAACGAAGACGTCTGTTATCATTATGGACAGCACGGACATCGGGCAAGGAATTGCTTTAATACAATCTTGTTTTGGAATTGTGCTCTCCAAGGTGACCTTTCTGGTCACCGTAAGTTATCTGAGGACCGTCCGTTGTGTTAATTAAGTAAGGTTATTTGTGAACGCAACCGCAACAACACTCTGGTGTAGGAGCGTTTTTCCTGACACGAAGTTTAACGCTATAGTTATTGTCAACGTTAGTTTAGAGGTTACAATGGTTTGAAGCCCAAAACGTGGTGTTTGTGATTGTCTTAAAGGTGATTTTGATCGTCCTCTCTTAGCTAGCTAATACTGCAAGTTTAGCGAACAATTGAAGCCCTATTTGATGTATCTGGATACAGTGCTATGGCATTCAATTCTGTGGTACAAGGTATCATGAATCAGTCCCGTGAGCGATGATAACTTCGTCAAAGACATGGCCACTTACATGCATGTTGGCCGTAGAGGCAAACATATCATCGGCGAACCAGGAGTGTTAATTGGAGTGCATATTGCGCGCATATTGGACGTGGGGTTGCTAATATACCCCTGGAAGACTTTGGTCCTTTGACAGTCTACGAACAGGTGTAAGCCCTAGTTAATATTGTGTATCGCATCAATGACAGATTCTCTCCTGGAAGCTTTCGACTTCTTAAGTCGTTATACAGGGCTCGCCTTAGCGAATATACGCAAATATTTATAGAGTGATGAGATTTCGCTTGAAAAGGACAGAGATTTTTGAGAATATACAGGTATTGCCTATATACGTGACGGATATTTTCCGGGAGAGTGGAAGGTGGCTACCGTCATTGTACTCCTAACGTCGCCCAATAAGTTTAGGAGCAATCTTAAATCATATAGGGCTTTCGGTCTCCTTGAAAAAGTATTGGAAAGGATTAACGTACGTTGTCTGCATGAGGGAAAGTCTGATGGCATGAGCCTTTGGTAATTTAGCTTCATGCAAGGTGAGAACCATGTTCTAGGTTCTAGGCAAAGGTTAAGCACAAGTTCGTCTGCCTGGTATTAAGCAGGGTGTTAGAAAGACTTCAGGTCTGAGGGTGCCAGGCGTAATTGGGTCAAACATTCCGGTGATGCCCGTCACTTAGATGAAGTATCTGAGTGTCGACAAGGTAAAGCCAATATTATATTTGCCCCATTTAGTTAGATTGCTAAGAAATCTCGTCAGCACCGTCACATGACAATCCCTCATGTTTATAAGTACTATCCGTACTAAATCCTCTTTGATCGATCGTGTCATCTGCGTGGAACGAGTTAGCGATCATTGCAGCTGAGAGTGGTCATCCGTTTTTATGTCAGTATATCGCACGGTATCGGCAGGGGCTTTTTTGGTGCATTGATGAGCGCCACATTGTGTGCTCCCATTGATCTTGAGGTAGTTCATCATAAAATGTGTTTTATTCTTGAGTAATACAACAATATCACAAAGCGAATCCCATGAATGGAGATGTAAGGGTGTTCTAGGATTATGAAGTCCGGTGTTGAGTGGGGTGCACCCCACTTCATGGGTTCTAGCTACAGCAGCTACATTCATTTGTGAAGTTTTAACCTAAAACTATGATTTGTGATTGCGAAAGGTAGTCTCTGCTTGATGTCTGTGGAGGCTGTAAGGTTATTGTACCTTTCCGAATCTTGCAAAAAATTATCACTGCGAGTAATTGTGATTTAAATGTGCAAGGTCTCGAATAAAGATTTTGCGGGGGTTCGGATAGAAACAGCCTAAAATTCACTGTCATCGATTCAAAGGGGTTTGGAATTTATCCCGCTTCCCACAGGTGAGGTCGGAGTGTAACATTGGCTGTTTCCACCCAGCTATGGTCTTCATATCCACAGTTATACCCAAATTCCCCTCCATTCTCTACTTTACAAAGCGACTAATCCCTTGGATTATAGTACTTTAGTCAATTTTTTAGGGAAACCCCGTAAATAAGGGCTGTATTTGAAATGAAATCGTTGATAGAGTCTTGTGCTTGAATATGGAGTTGTATTGCAACAGGATGCTACAAAGCCATAATGTAGTGGAGATTATAATACCGATTTCATCCCGGCCATGTGGGGGTATATCTCATAATGGCATATTTAAATGATGTTGAAATGTAGTCGGAATACATAGATTTTGTTCCGGTGCAAACATGCCTCTATTTAGCTGGCGAGAGAACTACGTGGTACGTAGTTAACGCACTGAGAAATGATCAGTCATAGGTGCTATAATGCCTGTAAATTTGTAAGATTGATGAAGCAAATGAGGGAAGGAATGTACTTGGACCGTACTTGGGCGAATATACTTTGTTCTGGTATTTAGAGAAGATGTGACACGTAGTAGATGAATGTCACATTATGTCTGGCGGAAAGGATGCTACGTACATGGCAGCACTGCTACTAACATGCTATCCGTGGAAATGCAATTAAGAGAAGAAAAGAGGGATTGTTCCTCTTTTCTTTTTAAATGAAAGTGTCGGTAGAATGAGGGTACAGAAAGGTACAGTGATAGAAGTGAAACTCCAAAGTTTTACCAATAAATAAATGAAGTAAAGTTTGTAGTGAGGAAATTATAATTATGATGATGATGTGCTACTAAAGTGGAGGTAACACTTTTATAAGTTTTAGTTCAGAAAGACAACACAACTAAAGAAATCATGGCAATTGTAGACGACGGCATGGTTTGCCATCCATCCAGCAAAAACGTGGTTGGAAGAGCAGATGGTGTATCAACTTCTGAACATTGTTTAGTTACATAAATATATGTACATACCTAATGTTTGGAAGTGTTCATATTAACTATAGCCTTTATATCTGCCTTTAACTTTTCGTTGAAAAGAACCTGTCAAATGTATCACGTTGAAGACTAAGGCCTGTTCTATCCGGTCTGATCTTAACAATGCGGCTTTAAGCGTGGTGATTAGCAAATGGCCAGATACTAACAGGATACAAATTTCTGAGGGTAATGAAAAAGTATATATGTATACTAGCCGACCCGGCAAACGTTGCTTTGCCTTCAAATTTTAGCAGGAGCAGAAATAATTGCTTTTTAATTTGTGGTTTGTATAGGAGGTACCACTCCGCATTGTCCAATCCCGCCCATATTTGCAGCAGCACTTAAGATATGCACACCAAACCGATGTACCAAATTTTGTTCAAATACCGTAAACAGGAGCAGAAATATTGGATATTTAATTTATGGTTTGTATGGGAGGTACCACGCGCCATTGTTCAATCCCGCCCATATTTGCAGTAGCACTTAAGATGTGTACACCAAACCTACGCACCAAATTTTGTTCAAATACCGTAAGCAGGAGCAGAAATAATTGATTTTTAATTTTTTGTTTGCATGGGAGGTACCACGCCCCTTTTTCCAATTGGACCGAATTGTAAATCTAAACCATCCCGGGCACCACCCAGACGCATATACAAAAATTTATGCAAAGCGGTCCAGCCGTTTAGGAGAAGTTCACTGACAACGCCCGTACAGTAGAATTATATATATAAAGATATCATTGTGTTCGAAAAGTTGGGCCTATTTATTGTTAAAGAAAAAGCTTTTTATTTATGTGTCTGAATATACATATTTCATTACCTTCAAAGTACTCCCCCCAGACAGAATGCACGTATGCCATTGATCTTTCCAGAGCCCTAAGCGATTGTCGTTGGATCTCTTCCATCGACTCAAATTGATATCTGCGATGAGATCCTTTTATCAAAAAATATTCCTTGTTGACAGTTTAATCCAGTGAAAGAAACTCATAATAAGCAGTACCATGATCATCGAAGAGTACTGTCAGCATAACTATATAATTATAAAGCGATATTGGATCGATCTTTACGGGATTGCTTCACGTTTGGCCTGATATTCACCCGTCACTTTTATTAGTCATTTTCGGATCGTTGGTGTAGATCCAAGTTTTATCTCATGCAATAATGAGTTTTATAACGGGTTGGCAGTAAGAAAATATCTCTTCACAGTTTTCAATGCAACGCCCCGTTTAGAAAAAAAATGAGTATCTTTGGTGACAACCGAGGTTTGGGGCGTCCTATATTCAAAGTATCGTCTAAATATTCCTTATTGCTAATGAAAAGTTTGTCGGAAGCAACTTTCATTAGTAGAGGTTGATAATCGCCCGGGTGATCTTCATTTTCAACCCGTTCTCGGTATTCTTTGATCTATTTATGATACTTGTAAATAGTCGTAAAAAACTAAGCGTAGCTTAAACACTAATGACACCTATGATGTGCATTTTGGCACAGATGTATATTTTAGTGCTACCAACTTAGGAGAAAAATATTATTTCTCAGATTCGCTATACCAAAGTAATTTGAATCGAAAACGGATCTTACATTTTGGACGCAATACGAGGTGTGATCAAAAAATAACGGCTATTTTCAATTTTTTTTTCCAAAAAGTGTTTATTCATAAATTTCTATTTTCCTTCAATTTTTTCATTTCAATTTCAATTTCCTTTAAAGTAGTCCCCCTCAGATATAATACACCTGTGCCAGCGTTTCTTCTAATCCTCGAAACACTAACAGCTCATGTTTCGATTTTTATTTTATCTCCTCAATCGTAGCAAAACGCTTTCCTTTTATCGGTGTCTTCGGTTTTGGGAAGAGGAAAAAGTCAACGGGGGCCAAGTCCGGTGAATACGGTGGTTGAGGCATGATTGCGGTTTTGTTTTTGGCCAAAAACTCACGCACAAGCATCGATGTGTGAGCTGGTGCGTTATCATGGTCCAAAATCCATGATTGGTCTTTCCACAATTCTGTGCGTTTCTGACGAATTGCTTCGCGCAAACGGCGCATAATTTCAAAGTAGTATTCCTTATTGACGGTATGACCTTGTGGCAAGAATTCATGATGCACCACACCATTGCAATCGAAGAAAATAGTGAGCAAAACCTTCACATTTGACCGAACTTGACGTGCTCGGGCGACCAGGACGAACATCGTCATTGACATCTTCTCGGCTTTCCTTAAACCGGTTATACCACAATTAACTCGTGTTCTGTACATAGTGGACGTACTGTTTTTTCGGAGTGTATAAAGCAACCCTACTCGACAAAAAATTATTTGAAGCCATGGCTGAATTTCTTATTTTTGTAAAATTCATATGGTTTTGGGGAATCTCACTGACTGACATAAAGTCTTCAGTGAAGATAGAAAATTACCTTACTGATAAGTTTTGCACTAAAAGAGGCCTTAAAGAAAGGGCGAATCACGACCTGCGATGCCATTTTGCATCCAGTTTTGAAATGAGTTTACAGGCTATGTGTATTGAACTAAAATTGTCTATTTATGAATGTAGGGAATTAGATTACCACTTTCGCATTCAATTCAACTTAGTTTAGCTTTGAGTTGAGCTTTATTTCGCTACCGGCAGAATAAGCTTGTTCAGACATGCAAAAAGCCTAAAAATTGAAATTCAAATAGTTTGCGAAATATCGACGCCCAAATTTGCGTATATTTTGCATTTCCTTAACAAAATAAAGTCATGTATGTCATACAGGATACCAAAATAGTGTTTTAAACTCGCAACTAACTTTAAGATTCGTTAATAACATACGTATCCTAATTTTACAGAGAAGTTTCGAAAGATTACTAAATGTTACTGGACGAGTATGAAAATACAATACAAAATACCTTTCAATCCCAAAAAAAAGCAATATTGCTTCTTCCAGTCAACGTAGAGACATTGCTCAATCGTTACACATTTATTTAAAAGACCACGTATATTCCGAATTTTTTTCACGCAAGTCTCCAAAGATTATTTTTCTTCTGAATGTAGACGGCCAAAAAGCATACATAAATTTAGTTTGAGTGAACAATTCATATTCATATGTAATTGCACTTTTTATTCATAAATCAACAAAAACTCGTTAGTATGACAATTCCTATTCGTATTTAAACATTGGCGGATAGCGGTCAAATAAACCGCTGTTTTCCCCAAACAAACACAAATGTTGAATAAATGTATTATTTAGCCCAAGGAGGATACTTTTTTACAATAAAATCGTTTGTCCAAACAGTGCAACAATCAAAAATTCAATTTCTACTGTAATTTGACAAAAGAAACATTTTGTTCAATAATTTGTCATATCGAAAATATAATAAAATAATGTTTTTTTCGCATTTTTTCACTACACCTTTAACATAATTGTCAATTATAAATGTAAGACAGATATTACGCTGAGTTTTCGTAATGAAAGCAAAATCAATCACCTGAGGCTCCATCGAAAAGTAAGGGTTTCTCAAGAGGGACGAGTAGATTTTGACAGTTCATGGCGGTTATGGTGTATTTTCTGACAGTAAAAATAGCTGCCAAGCTGAAGTGTCGCAATTGATAGAACCCTATTATCAAAATTATTGTTTTCTTGTGGACGAATTCATATCGACTGGTTCAGTAAAAACCAGCCGAAAACGTCGCCTCTGTCCGTAATAGTGCGTTGAAAAACCCAAGCAATCAATTCCTCGTCGCTAACAGAAACTCGGCCATTCACAGCCATCAGCCTGTCTAATTTTTCGTCGAGATTTGGGCGTACATCCGTAAAAAAAAAGAAAACTGAAATTGAAGGTAAATGACTGACTGGGTCCTTGAGCAGTTGGAAGCGGACTCCGATCCATTGCGAATGTGAGATTTTACCCCTTTAGACCTTCCTTCCTTCCTTAAATCGCAGATACATGCCAACAGGTTACAAACGAACGGTGCCTTCAAATCGCTCATCGCTCAAATTCAGCCTGACCATCGTGCTAGAGAAGTATTTCAGTAAATGTGAGAAAAAATCAAATCAAATTGTATTTTATTTAGGGCATTGCTTGTTGTCTTTTTGCGTTACTGCTGCCACAATTTTCCATTATTTTTGTAGAAGACCTCAAATTCTTTTACAACCAAACTGGCTGTTTTAATCAACATTTCTTTTCACAAAATCTCTTTCAGTCTCTGCATAATAATTTAACAAAGAAACACCTCTCTCTGATGGTCTGTAGAGCAGTTGTCCGGTTGTGCCGATGGTGGAAATTCCAAGTGCGCTCTTGCATTTTTCGAACTTTTGCCTTTCCACTTCATTCTATACGTGCTAGAGTGATAGCAATCGTACGATCTCGAAACCTGGTTATTTACCGTGTTGCTTGTTTTTACACAATTTTGACATCCACTCGTCCCTACAGGAAAACACTTTATATACATATGTATGAACGTCGTAGATATCGATTGTCAATGTAAGCATTTCCGCCCGTCTCTATCTGCGTGTGTCTGTTTGAAGTACGACAGATGACAGATGAATTAAGCAAAGACATAGCCATAGACAGGCTAAGTTTAAAAATTGGCAAAATCAATTCAGTCCAAAGATCGTCCACACAACAAAACTGGTATGTTTTTGATTTTTTTTTTAGTGATCATCCTTTATGAATATTTTTGAACGCCGTAAAACTCTGTTCTCATTTAAACGTGAGAGCAAAAATTCGGCACAGATCTGGGTTAAATTCGAAATTGAGTAAAATCGGACCAGTAGGAAAAAAATTTGCCCATAAAAGAAGGAGAAGTGTGCATTTTCAGGGTGTTTTCAGCAATGTTACCATTTATTCGTTAATATACGGTTGTAATTGATAGACGCAAATGCTGTTTTAAGGTACCGCCGCTACTGTTAGAATGAATTTTAAGAAATACTATAAAATACAAATTTGCACTGTAAAAAGGTTAAGATCGATATATAGTGACAACGAGTCGGTACATCATCAGTAAAATACCATATCTCATGACCTACTCTATGGACCGCAGGGCTTTGGAAAAGCTGAATCTAATTGTGAAATGATAGAGATTTCAGTATTTTCAACGATTTTTTTGATATGATAAACAACCATCCCAACTCATACTTATTCTGAAAAGATCATCTTAAAAAATACCATCTTTCACTTAAAACTCCTCCTTCACTAATACGTGTTAGAAGAGACCGTTTCTGACACGCCCGCTTAACTAGTTATTAATCGATACATCGGTTTCTACTATATGGACCGTATTCCTCACAAGTGAGCTAAGTAGGAAAAAATTTTCCGTGGATGGGTCGATACCCTCCTTTGTAGTAATGGGCACTTTCAGCGATTTTTTTTAAGAATTTCCAACGACATTAGAGTTAGATGTATGATGATATTAGAAGGATACGGAATAAATTTATCCTAAACCATATAACTTTTTAATGACAGACCTAATCGCGGTTGTGGTTATCAATAAATACTAGAAAGATTTGAATTTTCACTGGTTCACTGGTAAAACGGGCAAATTAAACGTATTATGTACGAGTGATGAACCTCTATAATTGGAATGCACTTTCCAATGTCGCCCCCCCTAATTGTGAATATGGTTGTTGCAAAAAATATATTTTTGAACATACTCGTATATATTCTGTCATAAAAGTACCAGGAATTGATCAAAAAGCCCACATTGAGTGCTGTCATTGGTCATTATGTTTGCACTCGACTTTGACAGTTTCACTCAAGTGTGTTTTGGAATTTTTACAATGAATAAAAATATCGAACAAAGAATTTGCCTCAAATTTTGTATTGCAGATATAGTGCTTTATCAAGAACATTAGCATATGAGTGACACGGTACCTTCAAATGCGGTTGAGATATAGTGGGAGATTTTCTACGCTTTGGTCATTTTCAACTTAAGTTAACATCGACGAAATGAAGGAAATTGCAACTGAAAACCGTCTTTTTGTTTGGGAGATATAGCCATTGAACTTTCAGTATCTCATAAATAAAATCGTACTATTTTACAAGATTGTTTGGGTGTGAAATGCGTTGGGTTTATCAGTTTGACATGCGAACCAGTCAGCAAATTACGGCAAGTTGCCTTACAAGTTAATCCGAATCGGAAAAAAATGAACGCCAAAGTCGATCAAAAGTCGAGATTTTTTGACTTACCTAATGGTAAATCAAGAATATTATCTGGGTGTTATGTGGGGGTTGGGAAAGCAAATTTGTCGACTAGATTTGTGACAAGAAAATTCATGAATTTTGCGCTATGATAACGCATCACACAAGGTTTTCATCGAATAACCAGCGTATTCAATTTACCATTTCGGGGAACCCGATTTTAGTCGATAGAAGACATAAACGACCATTCGGAGCGACAACAAAAGTCTTTTCCGGAAAATTTTTGACAGAATGTTTCATTCTAGCTATATTGCCATGAGAAGAAGTCGTATCCGCCACTCCCACTTATTTTGCAATTTTTATGGACTGCATGCTGAACTGTTGGAAGGTGTATAATGCAGTGTTGGAAGGTGCACTAGAAGTGTTTTTGTGCGGTCGAATGTTTCTGGTCGCTTTTGCATTATTTCACTTCACTTCATTTTCCTCTGCAAATGCCGGACGCCAGCCAAAGCAATGCAATTTTTTACCTTCGATGCAGCCCAGCTCACCAAAAAAAAAAATTAACAAACCGTTAAAATAGAAAAATTCTTAAATATAAAATACTACAATAAATTATAATATTTTCGCGACATTCGAGATTTGATTGCATTTTGGTTTTAGAGTTTTAGCGATTTATTTAAAAAATCTTATGCCAGATTTATGCACTCACTAAGTATAAATTTCCCACGAGAGTAAAAATTACGACATTTTGCCAATTAAACGCTCCATTTTTTGAGTTATAGCAATTTCTTATACTTTGGCGATTTTGGGAGAAAATTTTGTCGCCATATGAAAATCGCCACGTTGTCAAACACCGTACTTAAAAGGTAAAAAAATTAAGATGTATAATGGAAGATTACACAATAAGCGAAAACAATTTTCAGCATTGCACAAATTCTCTTGAACGAACACAAAATATATGATCACAATTTTCTGTCATTCGACTCATCACTGTTTCTCCATAGAAAAAATGCGCTACAGCATTCAACAAGATGGAAGCAATAGCAATGAAATATTCGTCTTGTGTTTGTGCAGTAATATTCAAATACTTATTTTAATAGTATATGTTCGAATGTATGCAGATTGGATTTTTTTCAGCCAGTACTCTGTTATATAGCTTCGACCCATCCGAACTTTTGGTGAATGTTCAAAATAATACAAATAGGAAATACTAGCCGACCCGGCAAACGTTGCTTTGCCTTCAAATTTTATTTTTATTGGAAATATTTCATGCCAATCGGTCTATTATAATAAGAAACGCCTATATTTGCAGAAGAACTTGAAATATGTTCACTCAACCGAAATACAAAATTCTGTTTAAATATCGTTAGCAGGAGCAGAAATAATTGCTTTTTAATTTGTGGTTTGTATAGGAGGTACCACTCCCCACTGTCCAATCCCGCCCATATTTGCAGCAGCACTTAAGATATGTACACCAAACCGATGTACCAAATTTTGTTCAAATACCGTAAACAGGAGCAGAAATATTGGATATTTAATTTACGGTTTGTATGGGAGGTACCACGCGCCATTGTTCAATCCCGCCCATATTTGCAGTAGCACTTAAGATGTGTACACCAAACCTACGCACCGAATTTTGTTCAAATACCGTAAACAGGAGCATAAATATTGGATATTTAATTTATGGTTTGTATGAGAGGTACAACGCCCCTTTGTCCAATTGGACCGAATTGTAAATCTAAACCATCCCGGGTTCTGGAGTTTTAAGCATCGGAACAAACCACGATTCATTTTTATATATATAGACTTCCATTCAAACAAAACAAAAAAAGGCACAACACTTGGTGCCCAAAAACGACTTCCACATAAATTCACTTAG
Source organism: Philornis downsi (assembly GCA_019455685.1). Lineage (NCBI taxonomy): Eukaryota > Metazoa > Arthropoda > Insecta > Diptera > Muscidae > Philornis > Philornis downsi. The sequence goes on along the minus strand of JAHXMU010000099.1, from coordinate 3,357,612 downwards.
TTACTTAATATTAATATTTACCACAAATCACATCCAATGTACACAAACTAATCCACTGGTAAAAATCCATCTCACAGTCTAACCCATTTTTCAAATGCTCCATTTTCAGGCGCTCCACCAATGCGCGTGACTCTTTTTCAAAAATCTCCACAAAATTCATTAGAATTTGAAAATGAAAAGCTGCCGTCAGAAGTTTACGTCTTTTGTGCCATTTCAAGCCACGCGAAATTAGAAGACCATCCTGAAGCCAGGGTTCCAGGACCTTATATTCACCAGCCTTATGAGTGTATACGGTAGAGCTAAGAATAATTTCCAAATCCTGAATATCGGAGGTGATAAGATTAAGCTCTGGTCCCAACCAAATTTTAATGACTTTATGATTCGAAGCTATGGCCCAAAGACGCTGCAGCATCAAATTGGGTTTTATGCCGAGAAAATGATGCCCATGACCTATTAAGGGCAAAGTTGAAGCACTGGGTATGTTGCGCGTGACTGCGATTTGATGTTTGTACTTGGAGAAATATAAAAATAAACCGTAAATTGTTAAACCTAACACCAAAGTCACCACCGACGAAATCACAAAATTGCAGGAAGCGAAATGCAGAACGTTCAAGAGCAACATCTTGAAGAAACTGATGTGAATTTAAGCTGCCCGTTGCCGATAATAAATGATGTGTCTAAAGCATGATTATCATGGCAAATATTATAATATATACATATATATGTATATATTTTTTTTAATCATATTTTATTTTGTTTATTGTACGGTTGACGTGCATCAATTTTTTGTATTGATAACGTTTTTAAATAACTTGAGTAAAAAAAAACAATTTGTAAAAATTGTCTGTACGTATGCGATAAAACAGTGAAGAGGCGTCAAGTGAGATAATCATCAAAATATTCGACCGAATTGAAGGTTATATACCTGTCGCCATTTGAACATGCAACAATTCATCGTAAGAAAAGCATCTTAGCTATAATATTTTCGTCTCATAAATAATATGCCTATTTACGTCGTTTTTCAAACTGAAATATAGTTTAAGCTTTTTCTTCGATAATCGGGACCACGGTTCGAACAACCTTTATAGAACCTACATAGAAATTATAGAAGCTCCTTCCCGCATCTGTCAATTAGTAGAGGTCAATGCCTTTGTCTACCCGGCAAACTCTACTTCTACTGCTACTGCTACTTATATTGTTCGAGAATTTGTTCTAGTTTTGGTTGTACCATCGATAATTTTTATTTGAGATTGTCCCAAATCCAAGTGCTTCTTTCCGGCATAACTAGAACATAAAACGCTTACTTTGAAACAGTTTTGAAATACATTATTTCGGAATGGAATTTTGTATAGAATTTTAAAATATAGAATCGATTTTTTTTATGTAGGTTTATTTTGATTTTTCTATAAATGATTCCTTTTCGCACATAGTGAGAAATACACGTAGAAAAAATATTTCATATACGAAGTTATGGAATTACTTCAAATTTATCGATTACATGAAAACCCTGATGGAACGGTGATATGTTATGACAGAATTTATTCTAGCACTAATGTTGCTGGGAATCGATTCCATAAATAATAAAAATGTTCGACACAATTATACACACATGCATCTCCACATAGCGTCTCATAGCGACTTATCGGGCATTAAATTGACGTGTCAAAAATTACCTCTTTACACATATTGCATATCAACTTATCTCATTTTTCTACTGGAAAATCTTAATTTTTAATACGTTTCAATAAATACGCTCACAATTGGGGAAGATCTTACAGACACATATAAATTCATGGGACTCCTTCCCGCATCTTCCAATATCTATCGTACATTGTTTTTAAATAACGAGTATTTAGCAAGAATGTTAGTAAACAGAAATACGGAAAAATATTGTTCTTCCAGAGATAGGTTCAGGTACCTGTTTAGGTAAGCTTTTTTTAACTGTACCGATTTTATTCAGTTTGGAGATTAACCACGCCTCTAGATGTTCGGTCTTTATAGCGGTTCTAACAAGCAGGCGGACGGAATTCTCCAAGTTAACTAATTTTGTGACGATCAAGAAAATAAATATTCTGTGGAGAAAGTTTTATGGTGTTCTACATGTAAGGTCAGTTTACAATTTAAATTACGTGGCCATAACGATTCTCAGAAATATTAATAATATTCAAAAACTAAGGTGAATTTACATTTTTCTCAAAAAATATTTATTTATTCATCAATTTCTATTTTATCTCCTTTCAAGTAGTCCCCCTCAGATATAATACACTTGAGCCAGCAATTTTTCCAATCCCCGAAACAGTTCTGATGTGCACTTTTTGGTATGTCCTTGAGCTCTCTCAGCGATTCGGTTTTTATCTCCTCAATCATCGCAAAATGCCGTCGTTTCATGATAACGGTGTTGTTTTTGGCCAAATAATCAAATCAAAGATGAGTGAGCATTTGCATTATCATGATGTAGAAGCAATGAATTTTTTTCCGCAATTCCGGGCGTTTTTTTCGTATTGCTTCACGCAAACGGCGCATAACTTCAAGGTGGTACTTCTTATTTACCGTACGACCTTGTGGTAAGAGCTTCTGATGCACTACGCCTTGGTAATCGAAGAAAACAATGAGCAAAGCAAAAAAAAAATGCAAAAATGAGCATTTGATCGAAATTGGCTTGTTTTTTTTTTTTGGTCTTGGCTCTCCTGGACTCTTCCATTAAGACGATTGGACTTTTGTTTCGATGTCATAACCATATGCCTATGATTCATCACCAGTTATGACCCCTTTAAACAAATCTTTACCATCGTTGACGTCATTCAACAATTCCTGAGGGATTCAGGATGCTCAGGCGACGTTGTTTTTGGTCAAAATTCAGCAATTTTGGAACGAACTTTGCAGCCACACGCTTCATGCCCAAAATTTCCGAAAAAGATTGCATGGCATGAGCCAACCGATATGCCGACATCCTCAGCAACTTCTCCAATTGTGATTCTCCATAACAATTTTCTTCACTTTCTCAACATTTTCATCAGTTGTTGATGTGCTGAGGCGTCTAGAGCTAGCGTCGTCATTCACATCTACTCGACCTTCTGTGAAAAGCTTGTACCACTTGTAAACATTTTTGGACTCAGAGTACTCTCACCGTCTGTCTGGCAGACACGATAACTGTCGTAAGTCTCTACGCAACTTCTTAAAACTTGACACAGCCCAATATTTTGCCAGATCGTATTCGATCTCTCTTCTGGTGCCTCCCATACAAACTGACAGATTTTCCAATATTCATTTTTTTCTCTAAAATTCATACCTCTTTGACCAAACTAAATTTTTTTGTTGAGCACATTTATACGAAATTCAGTCAGACTTAGCGCATATCATGCGGAAAATGAATGTCATTGCTTCGATCTTATATTATTATGTTCTTATCTTTTATTCAGGTACACTGATGGTACCTCCAATACAAATTAGTCAATTTTTTGATATTTTAAATTTTAATTTATTTTTTAAGTTCAGTACGCGCTATGCGTTTAGTAAAGTATTTTCTGGGAATGAAATCGGGAGGGCGTTACCACAGCCTTTCTGGTCTCTCCCATACAAATTCCCTGATTTATATACTGAATCAACTTATGTTTTGTGACAATTGTATTGCACTATAATACTTCGTAAAATTAGACAAATCTGCGGAATAACCATGGCCCCTCTCGGGTTACTTCCATAGAAATTATATAATTTTTCCCTCGTATTCCTAGATTCATATCTTTCATTCAATTTCACCAAAATTAGTGTAATTTGGCGCGCATCAGGCATTTAGAAAACTTAGTTCTGAGAATGGTTCCCTTAGTGTATCACACATACAAATTGGCCGACTTTGTAAAAATCAGTCTTCTTCTTAAAAGCAAAACTCAAATTCAAAGATTCATCTTTAGTCTCTATGTGAGACTACTTTGACTATGTTTTAATTCAGAGAATTTTTTTCTCTGGCATTCCTCACATTTTTGCACCAACGTGAAAGAATGCTGGGTGAAGATATATGTAAATCAGTACTGACATCTTCCATACGAATCGACCGGTAAATGGAAATTTAATTTTTTCGTCGCAATTCATAATCCGTAGGCTGTTACATATTTGTCTGTTGTATTGCATTATAATGCAATGGCAAAATTTGAAAACGATTGACTAGATAACAATGCCTCATTTAGTATATACAAATTATCTAATTTAACCTATATATTTTTAGATTCATATGTCTCCTTCAAAAGCACTAATCTAGCAAGCATGGTAAACTCAGTTCTGTGATTGAAAATTGATTGCATTACCATGATCAATTTAACGAAGCACATTATAATTTCTGGTAATGCACCACGCCCTTCTAGCGCCCCTAATACTTTTGCATGAAAGCAAAAGGGCGTCGGGTGAAGGTGAATATAAGTCAGTTCACCTGATTGAGATTTCTATATTGGTTTTGTTTTAAGATCATGTCACTACGATAGACATCTTGATCAAACGTCACACCATAAATGTCATTAGTGTTTAAGTTATGATTGGGTTTCTACGACGCAAAAAGTGATTTCGACAACCTTTCTTTGAGCAAAGCAATACATTTTGTTTCTTCTTCTTATGGAAGACAGCCTTATCTATTATACGCCGCCCATAGAAAATAATTCCAAGCGCTTCAATCTTCTGCGCTTCTTCTCCAATTCGTCACACCAAGCTTCTATAGTATTTCAAAAACCTGGTCCGTCCAACGGAGTTTTGGTCGTCCTCTTCTGCGCCGACCATTGAGTTCGTTGTCGAAAACTTTTCTTGCAGGAGCATTTGAGTCCATTTGGACTTTATCATTGAATTGCTTGCTTAGCCCGTAGTAACATCTGTTAGCAAGCAATACTCTCCTCTTTATCTCCATGCTGACATCATTCGTTTTGTTTACAGCGGAACCGAGGTAGATGAATTCTTCCACCACTTAAAAATTATAATTGTCAAGTTCATACGTTGAAACTAATAACTTTGTTTTATCCTCGTTTACCACCAGATCCATTTTCGCTGCTTCCTTCTCGATGCTTGAGAATCTTTTATTAAAGATGATACCAGTCATGTTAACTGCAGCTTTCCTCATAATCATCTCCAGCAGTATGTTGAAGAGGTCGCACGATAGACTGTCGCCCTGTCTAAATCCCCGTTCGGTGTAAAAAGGCTCGCTTAGATCTTTATCTATCTTTACTGAAGACTTCGTGTCAGTCAGCGTAATCCTACAAAGACGTATAAGCTTCGCAGGATTTCCAAACTCGGACATGGCCTCATGTCTTTTGCCGTATCGGGCTATCGAAGGCAGCTTTATAATCGACGAAAAGATGGTACGTGTCGGTCTGTTTTTCTTGGGTTTTCTCCAGAATTTGTCATAGTGTGAATATCTGGTTAGTTGTTGATTTATCAGGTCTAAAGCCACACTGATAAGGTCCAATCAGGTCAGTTAGAAACGGCTTTAGGTTTTCACATATCACACTCGATAGGACCTTATAGGTAATGGGTAAAAGATTGATACCGCGATAGTTTTTACAAACATTTGGATGGCCTTTTTTAAACACAGGACGCAGTAAACTCAAATTGCAATCATCGGGCATGTTTTCCTCGAGCTAAACCGTATTTAGAAGCTAAAGCAAGCTATTTATCAGCTCATCGCCACCAGTTTTAAACAGCTCTGCTGGCAGGCCATCAGCTCCCTCAGCTTTGTTGTTCTTAAGCCGCAATACTGCTGTTCTGATCTCTGTTTGACTCAGAGTTGCGCAATTTATGTCATCGTCATTCAGTTAGCATCACTGTTTAACAACAAGTGCAAGATTGTTGGCTCAGTGAGAATAAAAAGTTTTTAAGGTTTATACCCGTCTCAGTGCGTGCTATAAGTACTAGCTATTTTTATAAATTCCCCAAAATTAATACAAAGCTGAAGTTATATTCATATTTACCCAGGTGAGAGTATTTAAACAAAATTGCCTTGCGGGCACCCGCAGTACGTGCTTGTGTTTTTTGTTTTTGCGAATCACGTCAACAGCTGTTTAGCTGAATTGTGTGATTGGTACAAAAAATAGTACGAATATAGTTCAACCACACGCAGGGTTTAGCATATCTTTAGGCGTATTTATAAATGGACAGGGTTACCGTGTCTACTCCCCCCGTTGGGGAACTCTCAGTTAACACGCCAAAATCGTTAACAATTCCAAAACCTACTAAAACTATAATGACACCAGTACCAGGACTTAATAGTCCAAATGTAAATTCCCTTACTCCAGGAAATGCTAGAAATCGTTATGAGATTGTAATTTCTCATAACGGACCCATTGTATCCGAGGAGACAGGAAACTCCTGGACCGAAGTTCCATCAAAAAGGCCTCGCAGTCCAAACTCATCCCCGAAAAATCGGAAACAGGCTACTTTGGATGAGTACTGGTTGGGTGATCGACCAAAAAATCAAAATTGATTTTCGGGCTTGAAGCCGATGAACAGCTTAAACAAAAGGAAGTCGTTCACAAACCTCCTCCAATTTTTGTTGATGGTGTAGTCAAAATCCAGCCACTAATTAAAGAACTCAACGAAAAGGTAAATGAAGGATACGTTCTTAAGGTACTAAACCACAATAAAGTGAAAATATTACCTAAAACCCCGGAATTCTTTTCGAAAATTGTGAAAGTTTTGGAAAATAAAAAAACAGAATTCTACACTTATAAACTGAAAGAGGAAAGAAATTTTAAAGTAGTGTTAAGAAATCTCCATTATTCGACGGATACAGAGGATATTGTTGATGCTCTTAAAAATTTAGGACACAACGTCAAATATGTCCATAATATAAAAAGCAGGTATACCCAACTTCCCTTGTCATTGTTTAGGATTGAATTAGAGCCCCATGAAAACAGTAAGGATGTATATCAAATTAAAAGATTGCTTAACACGATCGTGTCTTTTGAACCCCCCCGACCAACGAAGGAAATCGTACAATGTTCTAATTGTCAACACTACGGACATACGAAGGCTGGGTGCCATAGAAAACCTAAGTGCATTAAATGCGCAGGAGAGCATCTATCAATAAATTGTTCTCGAAAAGCTCCAACTGCAGATGTAAAATGTGTTTTGTGTGAGGGAAATCACCCCGCAAACTATAAAGGTTGCCAGGTCTATCAAAAGATCATTAACCCCAATAAAACCCCTTCGGCCAAAAGAGCCGATAATTCTGCCCAGCAGAAAACAACATCTCGCGTTGTTTCTGATAAAAATGTTACCTTTAGGCAACCTCCTGGTTATTTCCCCGTTTTACCAGGCCCTCGTAAAGCTGGCAAGCAGCCTGACAAACACCCCTCGTCAGGTCCCGTAGAGTCAGCCCCTCTTATTGCTGAAAAGCAACCTGGCACCCCCGTGCTAGGCACTTTTCCCGCCTTAGGTGCAAATTACCCGGCACCTCTGCAAGGCAAGGCCGCCGAAAGGCGCCATGGATTCACATATGCAGAAACCGCTAGAAACGGAAACAATCCAAGACATAATATAAGAGAAGCTGATACAAATCCAACAGAGAGCATATTGGTCACTACACTCACTGATGAATTCCGCGAAATGATGGCGGTAATGAAGCAGATGATGCAGCAAATGACTGCAATGACCACAATGTTGGTAACTCTAATGTCTAAAATGCCATAAATTCGATCGATTGATAATAGTCTTATGGAATGCAAACGGATTATCTAAACACAACCTGGAAGTCAAAACACTTGTAGATATGCATAATATCGACATTCTGCTTGTCTCTGAAACTCATTTTACCCGTAAGGATTATTTTTCTATACCGAACTATAAATTCTATCACACAATACATCCAGATGGTACAGCACACGGAGGCTCTGGAATACTTATAAGAAACAACATAAAACATCATTTGTCAAACCCATATGCAAGGGCAGAAATACAAGCCACAACAATAGTGGTTGAAGATTGGTCCGGCCCAATAAGTATCTCCGCAATATATAGTCCCCCCAAACACAAAATAAGTTGTAAAATGTACAAGGAGTTCTTCAAAACACTTGGTAATACCTTTGTCGCAGGTGGCGACTACAATGCCCAAAACACCATCTGGGGCTCTAGGCTAACAACAACAAAAGGTCGTCAACTTCAATATGCAGCTGAATCAATGAACCTCTACATGGTATCAAGTGCACAACCGACTTATTGGCCAACAGACTGCAGCAAAATCCCCGATTTACTAGATTTTTGTGTGACAAGAGGTATTTAGAAAGAGACAGTGCAATGTGAATCCATTTATGACTTGTGGTCTGACCACACCCCAGTAAGGGTAACTCTGGGCAGAAAAATTTTGCCTGCATCAAGAAGTTGTGTACTCCATAATAAACGAACTGACTGGAATCTCTTTCGACATTTGGTAAAAGCTAATGTAAATATACATATTGCTTTAAACTCAGACAACGATATAATAAATGGAGTTGAGCGGTTTAATAATATTATCCAACAAGCAGCTTGGAATTCTACCCCTTTGAATGAAACAAATATACCCGAACGGAACAAAGTTCCATTGAGTTTAAGAGAAAAAGTGGCTGAAAAGAGAAAGGCAAGAAAAAAGTGGCAGAGAACTAGATATCCGCCCGATAAAGCGGTTCTAAATATGTTAACAAAAGAACTCAAAGAGATCTTAAGTGTAGAGGATAGTAGAAAAACTGATAGAGATCTGGAAAATTTAGATGCAACTGCAGCTACCGACTACTCTCTACATAAAGTAATAAAGCGTACGAACAAGTCCATAAAACACGATCCCCCTATTCGAACCATACAGAATACATGGGCTAAAAGTGATTCTGAAAAAGCTGAAACTTTCGCAAAACATCTGGAGAAAGTGTTCGTACCTAATGAACAACATGGTAATGACACTTTTTTAAATGAGCTGTACAACTTTCCAAATGAAGATTACCAGATGGACTTACCTATTATACAAATTACCACCTGCGAAGTTAAAAATATAATTGCTGATTTAAAAGACCGAAAAGCTCCGGGATACGACTTGAGCACTGCTAAAGTCTTAAAAGAATTGCCTCAGGAAGGCTTACAGCTTCTAACAAGAATATACAATGCAATCATTTTAAAGTTGTACATTCCGCCACAATGGAAAATATCTCAGGTGAAAATGATACGAAAACCTGGAAAACCACCTGAAGAAACCTCTTCTTACAGGCCCATAAGCCCTCGAAATTTTATTTCTCCGAAGATTAAACCCCATAATAGAGTCAAAAAAACTAATACCTGATCACCAATTTGGTTTTAGACAGGGACATGGGACGATTGAACAGGTTCATAGATTAGTTGAACTGATAAATAAATCTTTCGACACGAAAAAGTATTGCAATGCGGCATTTCTGGACATTTCACAAGCCTTTGATAGGGTATGGCACGAAGGTTTATTATTCAAATTGAGGAAAATGTTACCCACGAATTTCTTCATTTTTCTGAAATCTTATCTATCTGAACGAACCTTTTTTGTTAAACACGGCGAAGACATGTCGGACATGCTTAAATCGCATGCGGGAGTACCTCAGGGCAGCATTATTGGTCCTACCTTATATCTGATTTTCACTTCGGACCTACCCGCAAAAGAAGGGACTCTTATCGGCACGTTTGCAGACGATACAGCTGTTCTTGCCACTGATGTCAACCCGGATCAAGCATCTAGAAAATTGCAAAATCATCTCGATACCATAACAAAATGGCTGCGGAAATGGAGAATAAAGGCAAACGAAACGAAATCGGTTCAGGTAACGTTTACACTTCGGAGAGGATGTTGCCCTCCTGTTTCTATTAATAATGTTGAAATACCTCAACCAAATGATGCAAAGTATCTAGGCATTTATTTGGACAGAACACTAACTTGGAGAAAGCATATATTTACAAAAAGACTGGCCTTGGGGCTCAAACTAAGATCCTTAAATTGGCTTTTGAATGGCAAATCCAAATTATCCCTAGACAACAAATTAAAAATCTATAAATGCGTCTTAAAGCCCATATAGACATATGGAATCCAGTTATGGGGGACTGCAGCAAACTCCAACCTTGAAATATTACAACGCTTTCAAACCAAAGTACTGCGAACCATTACTGGTGCACCCAGATACTTCTCGAACAAACAGTTGCATAGAGAATTGAAAACACCCTTCATTAAGGAAGAAGTCCAAAAATACTCCGCTAGATACATGAATCGTATTCAACAACATCCGAATCAGCTGGCGTCCAATCTGATGAACGAAACACCATTATTTACCAGACTAAGGAGGAGAACCACACAGGACCTGGCTACTCAGGACGAATAAAGCAGTAGGGACACTCAAGGAAGTGTTCCCGAATAAAAAATAAAATTTTAGTATATAAGTAGTATGTAGGCCAATGTGAATATTAATGAATGTCCAAGGACAGATTTTAATAAATCCAGAATTCAAAAAAAAAAAAAAAAAAAATTGGGGTGTTTTCCCTACTCGTGCTGCCATCCGGAACTAAGAGCTTATAAAAATGTTCTCTCCATAGTTGCAGCACATTCTGCGTATCGGTGACCAGATTTCCTTTGCAATTCTTACAGGAGGGGAGCCCTCCTGCATACCCTGTACTTTTTACCTTTTGGTAGAATTTTCGGGTTTCACCCCTGTCCCTGTACCTTTCTATTTCCTCACTCTCACGCTCTTTCCACAACCGCTTCTTCCGCCTAAAGAGTTGATGCGCCTCTCATCTCTTCTCTTTGTATCGTTCCCTAACTGCAACCGTTGCAATTGGCCAAAACGTTGCCCTGTGTGCAGCATCCTTTTCCTCAGACATTATGCGGCATTCTTCGTCGTACCAGGGCCTGTCTGAGCGCGGTTCCACATACCCAAGCAGGGTTTTTGCAGCAGTTGTCATAGAATGCGCGATATGTTGTCACTGTGCGTCAGAAACATCAGGATCAGGGGCGTTTAGGTGCAGTAATTGTGAGAGTTTGATGGAGTAGGCTGTGGCTATATCAGGGATATGCAGCCTAGCGACGTCGAGCTTCCTTTGTGCCTGATTACGAACATTTTTCGTTTTGCTCAATCTCTTGCGTACCTTAGCTGCAACCAGGTGGTGATCCGAGTCAATATTAGCACCACGAATCACACGCACGTCCATGACACTAGAATCGTGCCCTCCGTCTATTACCACATGATCAATTTGATTCCTCGTGTTACGATCAGGATGTAACCACGTTGCCTAGTGGATGTCTTTATGCGGGAATCTGGTTCCACTTAGTACTATATTACGTGCCGCAGCGAACGAAACCAGTCTGAAACCGTTTCCGGAGCTATTACCATGTAGACTGAATTTTCCGACTGTTGGACCAAGAACATCTTTCCTTCCTACTTCGGCATTAAAATCTCCCAGAACAATTTTAATGTCGTGGTCAGGGCAGTGGTCATATGCTTCTTCTAGGCACTCGTAAAATGTGTCTTTGGTCTCGTCTTCCTCTTCCGTCGAGCATGTGCACAGGTCAACGAGATAAAAAAATATCTCACTTATAGGATTAAACCGCGGGAAAGATGTCTCAGTCTCTTTCCCACAACAAATCCACATCCAAATTCGTACCTTTCTGCGTGCCAGCTATAGTAAATGTCACAGTTTTTACGCCGAGTACATCCTTGTCCTGTCCATCTCATCTCCTGTGTGGCGATAATATCAGCTTTATATCTATCGAGAACATTAGAGGCACCTTCTCTGTAAAGAATGCGGACATTCCAGGTGCATATCCTTAAATCATGGTCCTTACAACGTTTGCGGAGCTCGTCAATATTTAGGGGAGTTCGTTTTATTATTTTCTTCGTTAATTTCATGATAAAATTTTTTAAGATGAGCGGCTTATCTTTCAACTGCACCCGATCCTAGTGTTGGGGCTGCCAACAACTACTAGGCTGGTGAGTTGAGTTTTAGTAACAGAAGTTACCTACTGGCCCAAGACGCATCGGTGTTAGCATGCCATTTACAAAGGTTTCTCAACTAGTCGCCTTCTCACTTTATCTACCATCAAATCAAATCGAGGATGTCTGATGGCATTACCAGGGAATACTTGCGCGAAGGTCGGAAGTCATGACCTGCTTGGGAAATTCTACAGAGGGATCTGGTTACTCCCAAGTGAATAACAAAAAGAGGACCCAAATTATGAATTTCCCCATTCCCCATACATTTACTATACCAAATGAAATTTCTGTTGTGGGAACATTTACATAGTTGCAGAAAACCTTCGGGGAACAGACTTCGTCGCAAAGAAATGCTTACAAATAGCATAAACAGTTCAAAAAAAGGCCGAGAATGAGTTGAAGAAGAAAAGAGCCCCGGATGAGTAGATGAATCTTGTATATTTGGTCCATAAAAATGTATGAATTTTTCGCGATTTCGAAAAGCAAAACAAATATTTTCCAACAAGGACTGCCAGACTAATTTAACCCTTTATATTATATCTCAGGATTCTGAGAAGTAAGATTAATAACTGGTGCGGTTAGATTTATTGTTTGTAGGGAGAAGGCTTTGTCATTTAAACGTTTTCTAAACCCGTAATAGTAATTGTTTGCAGGCAAACCCTTCCTAATATTTTCCAGGCTAGCATCACTAATTTTGTTGACAGCAAAAGCGAGATAGATGAAATCATCCACCATTCCAAAGTTTTAGTAGCTAGCAGCGTCCCAAATAGACTTCTTGTCCCTTAAAAAGAAACGATTTGGTGTTATCCACATTTACAGCCAATACCTGTTTTGCTAGCTTCTTTTCAATGCTTGAGAAAACTATAGTAACACATCGCAGTTTTCAACCAATTTTTTCGAAGTCAGTAGTGTACAGCAGTAACATGTGGCTTTTGTTAGAAATTGTACCAGCTTTCACTGCCCCATACCAGTACCAGTAATAGCCCCATAAACTATTACCCTATCTGAGGCCTCATTTGTTGCGAGAGAGCTCAGTAAGGTCTTAGGCTAGGTCAACGATACCAAGGTACACCATGGCTTCAAATAACATGTGTAAAATCGGATTGACAAATTCAGCCTTGTAGACAATTCTATAGAACCCGTTGGATGTGTCAACAAGTCTCGACATCATCCCATGAAGCCCATGAAACAGAACGTTTTTTACAAGCAAAAGTTTCCAGCTTCATCTGTTCACAACAATGACCGTCATATTCCCCGGATTTAAACACAATGAATTTTTTCATATGGTCTGTTCTGGAGACCAAAGTATTAATTAATAAAGATGAGCCGGTCAACGCATTAGAGTTTGCTCTTTGCCGAAAATGGAACAAAATATAACCAGGCTATAAGAACCGTCAATCGAATAGAGCCGCATTCTTTCTAAAATGTGCAGATTAGGCGTGCGGGTCCTAAAATCATGTTTCTTGCAACATTTGTGGAGGTTTTAAATATTTGGAGGTCCCGTTTCCTTCTTTCTCTTTCATAATAACGCACAATACACTTCATTTGATGTCTGAATCTCCGTAGGCTCTAGCAAACTATATGCTTCCAATGTTTGATGCAACGATTTATATTACTCCTTAAAGAATTATTATACCTGAGACTATCATCATTGATTTTATATCATTAAAAAATAATACAAAAAATATCCAAACAAGCATCAAACTCCATCAATCAATAACAGAGAGAAATAGTTTCTCTATAGTATTCTCCACTATGGTTGGAATGGATCGATTTGAGACAACTTCTCAATTTAGCCACCTCCAGACGCTTGTCTGTTCCCATTACTAGAGTATACTGGACAGAGGACAAAGTATTCCTACATTGGTAAATTCTGTAAAGTGTTATTTCAACCTGGCAAAGTCCGGATTGAAAACATACCATTCCCCCATTTTGTAGTATTAATTACAGAGAAAATTCTGACAATGGGTGGCTTTCGCGGAATTCGTCCAAAGGCGTAAGATGACCCTGGTGTGGTATTTTATCACCAAAAATCGATCAACTTGATCGCCGCATAGTTGATCTCATAGAAAGGAATACTGGACTAAAGCTACATTTACTCAAATGCTTCGGAAATTCTGGTAATAAAACCCGTTTCAGGTTATTCCAAAGTGAGAGAGTTCAGAATGGAAAGACCCCATTCCTTCAACTCGTAGCTAGTTTGCCAAAACGCGGAAACCGGCCTCATTTTTATTCAACCCGATGTAGTACTTCGTCAAATTGATCGGCATTACGTTTTTGAATTATTTCATGAGTGTCCGTCATCCCGAGTGTCCGTCGGGAAGGTATACTACCTTGTTTGTATATAATTTTTGATTAAATGAAAGAGAATGGATCTTATATTAATGAATGTTTTATTTAACGCCGGCAATTATGTATAGAATACAATATCAGATAAATATCCCCCTCTGTTAGTCTCACATATGCGAGCCCTTTTGAGAATATTTTTCATTACATTCTCACACATTTCACGTGGTATTTCATTAATTTCATCACGAATATTTTGTTTGAGTTGCTCAAGCGTTTCTGGTTTGTTTGCATAAACTTTGCTTTTCAGATATCCCCACAAAAAGAAGTCTAGAGCAGTCAAATCAGGCGACCGTGGATGCGATGTGGCACCGTCTTGTTGATACCACATGTTAATCAAGCCCAAAGCATGCAGTTGTGGTGTTCAAAAGTTTTCAATCATATCACGATATCGCTCCCCATTGACAGTTACCGTTACGCCGTTTTCAGTTTGAAAGAAGTAAGGTCCAATGATTCCTGTCATTTTTAATGGATGCAAAGGTGACTGACGAATAATTTGAGGGTTTTCCATTGCCCAGAAACGACTATTCTGTTTATTCACATATCCATTCAAATGAAAATGTGCCTCGTCACTCATTATGATTTTTTCATGAAAATCGGGGTTGCCATGGGCGAGCTGTAACATCCTATTGGCATATGTACGGTGGCGTAAATAGTCTTATGGAAGAAGCTCTTGTGTCAACTGAATCTTAAATGGAAACAATTGAAAATCCTTGTGCAAAATTGCGGTCAAAGTTATTCTTTAAAGACCAAGCTCCTGAGGACGGCGTCGAATTGAGGATGATTGATGGATTGTTTTAAACGCTTTCTTGAGCAGCAGTAATGTTTTCAGCCGATCTTGCAGTACGTTGTGGTCCATGTTTGTCCCTATCGGCTACAGACCCTCTTTCTTTGAAATCATTCACTACACGATAAATAGTGCGTCTTGTTGGCACGTTGTTTTCCCCAAAAATTTCACGTAACTTTCTCATTGTCACAGTAATCGATGATTGATTTTGATAAAATGTTTTAACAATTAAAACACGATAGTTTATCGAATATTTTTCCATAATAAATTTGCCACGTCTCTGCCAAATATGAACTGTTAAGGCTAATGTTTACCAAAATGGTGTCAAAGCAAAGTAGTATACCTTCCCGACGGACACCCTGTACTAAATTGGTGATTAAGAATAGCTATTTGAGTCAGCCCAAATGGCGCCGGTATAACAAAATATTCTGGTTACCTCTGCCATTGTAAAAGCCTGGCTTTACAATTGCAATTGCAAATTTGATGTGGCGACGGTGGTGTTGCCATAACGCCAAAACTTAAAACGCGTCCTCGAAATCAGTGAATAACTCGAACAATTAAAAAAACCAAAAATATCCGGTTTCAGCCGAATTTCTGAAAAAAGTGAAGGAAGTATTATCAAAAGGTTATCACTATACTTTTCATTTCAAACATCCTTTGTACGTTTTCTTAATATTATAATTTATTTCTTTGTAAACAGTCCGTTCTTACCGCATATAGAGTCCAAAGTGCACAAGTTAATCAACGCCCCCAAATTTCTGCGCTTGGCTTTAAAGAGATACAGTTAAATAGATTAAATGATGATGCTCTTCTTTACGCACCGATTAATCATAATAACAGCACCAAAATTCAAAGATAACAGAAATGTATTAAATGCCAGAGCGATAAGGTGTAATTAATACAGGCGCGGTTTTACATTGTCATAACCACCGACAAGCCTAATGCCATCAGCTGTGAAAAGGTCATCAGCATCCCTCAATTGCTGAGACACAAACAAACCAGCATGAGTGATTATCGCAGCCGTCTGCTTGGGAACTGCGGACGGCGCAATACTATACATAGACAAACACATAAGTAAATATGGTTTTTGATAATATTTCTTGATATTTCATGTGGATTCTGGACTCGGCTCCCAAACGAATTAAGTTGCGGATAAAAATGCTCTACACTTTTACATGAGCCAATCGAGGTGAAGACATCGTGCACGGGATAACAAAGAGAAAGAGAGAGGCAGTTGTACGTGGGTAGTTCAGTAAATCACACACCACTTATTCGCGTAAACAAAGTGTTAAAGGCAATATGCGGTTAATTTCGTCGGATATCACCGCTCTCTAATGTAAACCGTTCACAGTATTAAACTATACTTATACTCGTATAAAATTTGAAAATTTATACACCGAAAAAATTTTGTAGTTGCGTCGTTGAAGGAATCCTATGGTGTGTTTCATTATACTATTTTATATGAAGCGTATTCCGTGATAGTTTTCTATTTAAAAGAGTCTTTTCAGGTATACAAAATCGCCGCTATGCACCATTACTGACTTAGGGTGATACCCCAAAGTTCCTGAAGACGAAACAAATATTGTACTTATTTACCTAACAAATATAAATTTTATAAAATTACTTTGTATTTTCTTTATCAGCACTAATACATGTATGTGATACATCACATATATATAATATATAATATATAACATATAAAACATAATATATAATAATATATAATATATAATATATAATATGTAATATATAATATATGTGATAGCAAACGTCAAGTTATACTCAAAATAGAATGAATAGACGAACTATTTTCTTTGAAAACAGAACTATTTTCTATGGAAACAGATCGTCGACGAACTATTTTTTATGAAAACAGATTGTCGACGAACAACTATTTTCTATGACAATAGATCGTCGACGAACTATTTTCCATAATATATAATATAATATGAAACTATTTTCTACCGTCGACGATCTGTTTTCATAGGAAAGTGTTCGTCGACGATCTGTTTTCATAGGAAAGAGTTTGTCGACGATCTGTTTTCATACGAAAGAGTTCGTCGGCGATCTGTTTTCATAGAAAAGAGTTCGTCGGTGACCTGTTTTCATAGGAAAGAGTTTGTCGACGATCTATTTTCATACGATCTGTTTTCATAGGAAATAGTTCGTCGGTGGCCTAGTCTCATAGAAAAGGCTTCGTTGATGAGATAATTTCAAAGCAGACAGCACGAACTATCTGTTTTCAGAGCAAATTATTCGCTGGAATTCTGCTTTCGTATAAAATAGTTCGTTGATAATTTTTTTTTTCAACAATCGATTTTGATCTGTTTCCTTTCGTCAACGGTCTGGGTTTGTAGAAAATGGTTTGTCGACGACATGGCTTTTATAAAAAAAATAGTTTCTTAGTTCGTTTATGATTAAAAATAGTTATTTTCATAGAAGATAGTTTATGAAAGATCTGATTTCAAAGAAAATATTTTATCGACAATTTGTTTTCATATGAAATAGTACAACAATGATCTCTTTTTGTAAGAAACGGTTCGGTAAAATCTGTTTTCACAAAAAATCCTCGTCTTTCACCTGTCTTCATAGGAAATAGTTCGTTGGATATCTGATTTCATAACAAATAGCTTTTAGAACAGAAAGTTCGTCAACCATCAGTTTTCATTAAAAATAGTTCGTTGGCGAAGCGTCTTCACAGAAAGTAGTCTCTCTACGTTCTGTTTTCAGAGTAGACGGTGATCTTTTTCACATAAAATATTCCGATCTGTTTTCATAGAAAGCGTTCCGTTAGCATTCTATTTTCGTAGAATAATCGATCCAAGGTTTCGAGCGAAAATGCCGGTTTTGAATATTATAGTTCTGATAAATAGCTATTATAATGAGCTTTTTTGTTTATTCTTTTGACATGACTTCAGCATTCCCAAAGCTGATTATATGGAAATTTGCTAATCAACAAAAATTTAAGACAAAGTTAATTTTTCTCACCATCTGCATCTCGCTTTTCAAATCATAATTCGAATGTTCGAAGTAATTTGTGCTATCAAATGAAGTTGATAACACAAATTAGTTGGAATTTGATAACTTAATACCACATTTTACTTTATGATTCATGAATGACAACGACTATATATATAATTCGTTGATTATTTAATTCGTTTCTTTACATTTACACCCACACAGTAGTGGTCAAAATTTTGATGCAATGTTTTGATATGGCGACAATCGTGACCTGCAAGTGCAATAGATATAGATTTAATCTCTACATAGTATAGATTATAAGATTCGTGAGTGCGATAGGTAATTATAACAAATAGATTATCGTAAAAAAATACATTAACTGAAAGTTTGAACCCTTACTTACCGCAAATGACATCCAATGTCGCCAAACTAATCCAATTGCCCATGTCAATCGCATTCTTCCCATCGACCCAACCATTGCTTCGTAAATTGTCGTTTAAAATTCGCGAATTGCGCTCAAATATCCCCACAAATTGTTGCAATATTTGGAAGTGAAAAGCTGGTGTCAAAATCTTACGACGTTTAAACCATTTCGCAGGCGGACTTATCAACAATCCCTCACATAGCCAATTTCGGAGGTAGTGGTATTCATGGGACTTTACTAACCATGTCGTGGTGCCTAAAATCCTTTCCGCGTCTTTGGTATTGGACATAAATAGAACAAGTTGACAGCCGAACCAAAATTTTGTGGTGTCGCCATATTTCAACAAAATGTCTTTCATAACAGCGAATACATCACCTGCCTTGCAACCAATGAATAAGTGCGCATTTCCCAAAAGAGGAAGGGGTTTGGGTCCGACAAAATTCTGCGACAATTTCCATGCTCTCAAGTATCTCTTGAGAAATGGCATACAACTTATAAAAAACACTGAGAGCAATGTGAACACTACATAGATTCCGCACATTTCAGTCGAACTGAATACCTGAAAGCGAAACTGTTGTTCACAGCCTACAATCTCGAGTTATACTGAGGAAGTATTAGCTAGAATTGACATTGATATGAGCTAACTACTCGTATAATATGCATGACATGACTAGCACAGGTTATCCAGTACTCACATAATGGACAACAACTATCTCCTGATGATAATAATCAGAGCGCGGTCATCTCTAAAAATGTACATACATTTTATTACAGCAATCAACAGATGCAGCAAACTATTATGTATCCATTATCAATAGCGTTGAGAATTAAAGTACGGCGAATTTCAGTTTTTCAGTTGTAACATTTCTGGCCTATCCAGTCATATATAGGGTGATTTTTTAAGATTTAAGTTTTTCTGGTTGGAAGCAGAGGTTGGTAATGGCGTCCAAACGTCATCCGTCAAAGTGAAAAGTGTACAGTAGAGTATACTGTATACTGTACACCATTTCATCATGGAAAGAATAACAAACGAGCAACGATTACAAATCGTTGAAATTTATTATCAAAATTCATGCTCTGTGACAAATGTGCATCGTTTGATACGACCATTTTATGGTCGTCGTAATCGACCTGTTGAATCAAAAATTCGTGCTGTTATCTCCAAATTTCGCACCAAATTTACTTTGTTGGACATAAAACCATCGACTCGCATACGTAGAGTGCGTAGCGAAGAAAATATTGCAGCCGTAGCGACCAGTGTTAATGACGATTGTGAAATGTCAATTCGTCGCCGTTCTCAGCGATTGGGCATGTGTTACTCAACCACAAAGATTTTTTTTGTCCCAATTGGCTGAGTTGAACTTGGTTGACATCTGGTTTCATCAGGACGGTACAACACGCCGCACTGCTCGTGACACAATGGATATGTTGAGGGATGAATTTGGTGAGCAGCTTATCTCTCGATTTGGGCCTGTGAGTTGACCCCCAAGATCTTGCTATTTAACGCCTCTTGATTATTTCTTGTGGGGTTATGTCAAGTCGTTAGTTAGTGTATGTGGACAAGTCTAACACTGTTGAAGCCTTTCAGGATAACATAAGCAAGGTCAGGATTTACATGAAATTATCTTTAAAAATTAAATGGCAAAGACCAATTTATCGATTCCAATAAAAATGTTAATATATGATGGAAATTGGAGTGTTTTATTCGATTTTTTTAAAAACCGTTAAAACATCACCCTTTATATCATTATCCGTCGGGTGAAGAGATAAAAAACAAATTTTCAGCTAATAAAAACAAATTTTTCAAATATGAGGTAATACGATTTCTTTAATTGTGTAAACTTTCACATATGTGCTAATTTATCTTGCTAGGTAACAGAGTATACTGAGTTTTAGATGTCTATGATAGATACTTCAATTTACTTCTCGAAATAATTTAATTTAACAAAAAAAAAATAAAAGCATCCCATGTACGGAATATGGGAGATCTTCTCACACTCAATAAGCTTAAACACCGCCTATTTTTAGACTCAATGAATGGGATGCATAAAGAGAAACCGAGGATAGCTGCCTAAAGAGAACCTGGTTTAACTTAGCTCATAGGAAAATGGAAATCCTTGATCAGAATATTCAAGTCTTCTTTTTTGTAACCATAAACAATGTAAATTTATTCTTAAACAAAATTATATTCTCAAAAAACATCTTACATTATGTCCCGTTTATATGCCACACAATTATTTCACAAAAGTTGCCAAATTCCACTAGACGATAGAAGTTTTATGCAAAAAAAAAAAAACGAAGAAGAAGAATTAACCTATGATACTCATTATCCGTTTAGTGGTCGCAAAACCGCCGGTCTGCCAGCTGTTAAATACTTGTCATCTAAAGTGTTATTTATTTAGCCAAAGATTTGCGAATATGGATCGTTTAACAACAGAAGAACGCGTAAAAATTACTTACTACAAAAATGGTAACTCAAAAGTGGGCTTTCCATTGAACAAAACTTTGTTCTCACTCGGTAGCTACGTCAACAACCGAAATTGTTGCATATGGGACTCGAAGAACCCAGAAGTGATTGTGGAAAAGCATTGTATCCGGAAAGAGTGATCGTGCTATATGGTTTGGAGGTCTTATTGGGCATATTTTTTCGAAAACTACCTGAAAAGTATCCACTGCTGTAACCAATCCAGAGGCGGTCATTTAAATGACATTACATTTCGTACATATGACAAGATCCAAGCATTATAATGAAATAAAAGTTTCATCGAAATCAAATGTGTGTGTGCTTTATTTGACTTTACTTGGAAATGAAAAATGGATAACCCAAGAATGATAAAAGTTTTCACATTTTTTATAAATATGTTGTATTTCTTAAATGTTCCTTGTTCCTTGTTAAAAGTTCCTCGGATTTCCGAAAGAAACTGGCGGAAAATGGAACTATGTCTTTCATACGAAATAATTCTTTGGCGAACTGTTCCGATTATAGTTCTTTGGATAACATTTTTCATATAGACTAATTTTGCCCCACTGTTGTCATAACAACAACATCGTTGGTGGACTGTTCTCATAGAAGATAGGTAAGTTGTGGACTGTTCTCATTGAAAATAATTTGTTGGTGAACTGTTTTTATAAAAGATATTTCATTAGCTAATTGTTTTAATCAACAAATGTTTATTAGTGAACAAATTTCACAGAAAAGTATACTGCGATTACCACCTAATTCATAAAAAAATTGTTCATTAATAAACTGCTTGCGTAGCCGGAATTTATAATACGTTTATCGCATTTTTGCTAGAAATGTTATCTCTATCAGATGGTTACGAGGTTTTATGTTTTTACAGAATTAAGAAGAAGTTGGCAAGCCTTAAAAAATAAAATAAATTCGCTGTTAGGCTTCAAATTAGAAAGTTCGTCCACAGACTTTGGTCATATGGAAAATGTTAACTAACGTACATTTCCGCATTAAACGCTCTGGCTCAGTTCAATAGAAAATAATTTCGTTAGCGGACTTTTTTTTGTTATATAAATACATTTGTTATTTTATAGAAAGAATTTGGTTCGGGCGTTTTGTTAATTTAAATAAAAAAAAAAAAAAAAAAGAAAAAGACTTTCGGCCTTCAGAAAAACAATCGGACGGTTATTCGTAACTACATATTAGGTAGAAAAAGATTCATTTAAGGATCTTTATTCTATAGAAAGGGATTCGTTATCATCCTATGGAAAATAATCAATTTTTATTCTGTAGAAAAAGTAGGTTCGCATGTTGTCGCTCCTAAGTTCGTTGATTGCAGTGAAATATGCATTTAATTTAGTTTTACCATTACTTCATAACACATCCATGGACACAATTTCGCCAAATCATACAACTCGAATTTTTTTTTGGTCAAAAAGTTCAACAAATTTAAATGTAATCCCTGAATCAGGACTTTTCACCGCTGATTCCATTTTCTGTCACCGCTCAACAAATCTTCCATGACCATTAGTGAGAGTAATGATATGACTTATCGCTGAAATGCACATTGCTCACGTTGCATTCGGCAACTTCCATACTAGCCGGAATCAGACGTAACTCTTGGCCAAGCCATAACTTGTAGGTGTAATTGTAACGGAAAGCTAGTTCATCAAATATTTGAAATTTTCACTATAGTGGATTACCAACAAAGGCTATGGGATAATAGCGATGTCCTTGCATACTCCGAGTAACCTCCGCTTCATGTTTAATGGTGACGAGATCGTTCTCGTAGCCAATAAGACTTAGGAATGCCATAGATTTGAAGAAAACCCACAATACTGCAATAATTGGTAAAAACGTGATCAGAACATGGTTTAACGTTGAAACTAGGCTGCTGCGACACATAAAATGAAAAAGATTTCATATTTAGTGTAATTTCATTACCTCGCCAAGTGTGGTTGCAATTATTTTAAAACGAAAATGATTCACGTTCAGAAATTTCCGAATCTTGTGCCATAGAAATGGTTTGAGCTTTTACAACATGAAGCATACAAATTCATTTCCATTTCATTTCAAAACAATTTTTATATTTTCAATCGATAGTGGTCACCTTTTTTATTTTTAAATAAAAACGTTCACATTTCATCATGTGTAACTTCATAATAGTATACATAACGTGGAAATGTGCACCATCAAAAGAAACGATGTTTGCTATTATATCAACTCTATTGATATTCATAAAATTACTTAGCAATCTATTTGTCCTTGGAGTCGCCCTTGCCACCATGAATTCTACCAGTACGACGGGCAGCAATGAGACCGACCTTTTCACCAGCAGACGTACAACGCTTGACTGTGGAAGCCTTGCCAATATGTTGATGGTTACCATCACCGTGAGGATCTCAAACGGATTCATAGCAACACCGCGAACCTTTACCTTGTATTGTACGCTTAACCTTGTATTTGTGGTAGGAGCGACCGGCCTTCAAAATAGGTTTGTCAATACAACCGCCACCAGTGACGATACCAACCATAGCTCCATTGGCCGAAGGAACGACTTTCTTAGCGCCAGAGGGCAACTTAACACAGGTCTTCTTCGTGTCGGGATTGTGAGTAATAACCGTGGCATAGTTACCAGAAGTACAAGCCAAACGATCACGATCACCGGTCTTTTCTTCCAAATTGCAGATAATGGTACCTTCAGGCATTTGGAGGACAGGCATCACATTGCCAATATGGAGGATGGCTTTGCAACCGCAGTAGGCGAATTGGCCAGTGTGCATACCTTCGGGAGCAATGAAGAGCTCCTTACGCATCTTGTATCGGTAGGGATCATGAAAGTGAACGACAGCCAAAGGTGCACCACGGCCGGGGTCGTGGATTATCTCCTTGACAACAGCACCAATGTAACCATTGCGTTCAGCGAAATCCAAAGACCTAAATTTGGCGGCTCCTTTGCGATGGCGACCATGGGCCTTAAAGACGGACCCAGCACTTTTACGTTGTGCACGAATTACGCGACCCATTATTGGCTTCTAATTCCAAAAGCCTTCTAAAAAAACAAAACAAAAAAAAATGTAGATAAAGTATCATTCTTTGTCAAAATAATTATTCCGATTATTGCTCTAGAAATGTCATAAACGTTTAACACATTTTTATATGCTCGTAGTTTGTTGATTATTTGCAAATTATTTTCGGTAACAAAATATTGTCAGCGATGTTAATTCACTAATTTCGTTCTATGAAAATAGTTCACCAACAAACTATTTTCTATAAAAGTAGTTCACCAACAAACTGTTTTCTATGAAAATAGTTAACAAACAAACTATTTTCTATGAAAATCGTTCACCAATGAACAATTTTCTTTGAAAATGGTTCACCAATGAACAATTTTCTTTGAAAATGGTTCACCAATGAACAATTTTCTTTGAAAATGGTTCACCAATGAACAATTTTCTATGAAAATGGTTCACCA
>JAHXMU010000099.1:3270038-3333221 GCA_019455685.1 Philornis downsi | reverse complement strand
AATTTTCTATGAAAATGGTTCACCAATGAACAATTTTCTATGAAAATAGTTCACTAATGAACAATTTTGTATAATAATTATTTTTGATTAATATAATAACGATCAATAAATAATTATTAAGCGAAGCTTGGTGTGACGAATTGGAGGAGAAGCGCAGAAGATCTAAGAGCTTGGAATTATTTTCTACGGGCAGCGTATAATAAATAAGGATGTCTATTCCAGTCGCCACCTACGAAGAAGAAGAAATAATTATTAAAAATGATTTAAATAAATATTATATTAAATATTACGGTCCCTGGAATATTTAATACAACTTTTTTTTCAAAATCTCACGTTGTAAAAGTCGCAGAAACCATTTTTGTGTTGTACAAAACGAATTGTAACCCAAATGTTATTGCCAATCATGATTTGAAATTTGGCATAGATGTTTGTTAGAATGCTTCCAACTTGGAAAAAATATATCTCAAACAATCCATATAACAGTGAAATTTAAATGGAGATCTGATCTTATTTTTTGCAAGTAGAAATTCTGAGAAATTAATTCGAAATAATTGCGAAATTTTATCACTATACGGAATAGCAGAATTTCGTTTGGCATTAACACAGCCCTTCATTCTATACTGTAAATTTAATTTCTACTGGAATATCATATACTTTGATCTTATATTGACATATAACCAGAGTTGCATAGTTTTATTATAATTTAATGTACTGGTATCAATCGATAATAAATATTTGATGCTGCCGTTTTTATTTCTTTATTTTTTGTTAATGTTATTCTAACAAATTATCTCCTTGTACAACAACTACAAATTACCCCAATTTATCAACATCAAAGACGCTGGCAGACATTCGGACGGACGTGTAATGTATGTACTTATGATTCCTTAGCAATTTGCTTTGCTTTTGTATCTGAATATTTTGGCTGACTTTGTAAATGTGCGAAGACATTTGTTGTATTTAACGTTTACATTTGTTATTACAAGCTCAATAATTAATCATATGTAAATCACTTTTTTGAAAACAATATTTAAATATTAGTAGGTGTCTGTTGTAAAGAGCAAGTCCGAAAGGCTTATATGAATAATTTTTTCCAAAACTTTAATTTTAATTAAATTAAAAACATGATGTTTTTAGTATCAAGCACTTATAAATATTCACAAAACAAGTTATTAAAAAATATAGTAATTATGTCCAATAGCTTCCCTGATTTCTGCACAGAAGTTCACTTCGTACTTTTAGACATTTTCAGATCCGGCATTGAGCTGTCGCCAAGTATTGTAGAAACCAAAGGCGATGGACATACCTATACATAAGCCAGATAGGCCAATTCACGCTTAATATAATAATAATAATAATAAGATAATAATCCATCAGTCTATCATTCTTTCTATTAAAAACTTGCCATTTCGAAGTACAACGAACAACACAGTCTCTCATCCTCCCTTTCAAAATTCGTGAAGAGGCTAGCGGCGCGTGTTAGAGCATCTCTTTAGCCTCATATACTAAGTGACTTTTCCCAAGCTTAGTGCGCTGGAAGATCTGTTGAGAGCCTGCTTCGTGATGTTGTGACGACAAAAATTGGTTTCAGAAATGGTATTTTGTTGTGTCTAATATGGAAATTTTGTGAAAGATATTCTTCGGGAACCTATTTTTTACAAAGGATTTTGTTCAGCAGTGAGTTTGCACGAAACTGTTGACAAAAACGTTTTTCCTACAAAAAAAATTGTGGATAATTATTCTCCAAGGCCATGTGAAAAAATATATAATTTGAGTTGCCTCATAAATATATTTCATATTCATATTCAAGTTTTTGAGATTACCGTTCTTTTTTTCATAGAATATTTTATTTATTTTATATTTGTAGAATTTAATTTACCGATACAGTTGTCTTGCACGAAATTTAATTTAAAAACTGTTGCCCGCAAAAATAACTTTTTATAGAAGATTTCGTTTACAAGATTGATTTTTAAGTCAAACCATGAACAGTCTTGTAATCTTCTAGAAAATTGTGTCCGAATTTTCTTGTAAAAAACTATTTTCGAAGTTCGTCTTTGATGACCGGTTCGAAAACCTTTTTTTTTGACAGAAAATCGTTTTCTAAAGCTTGATTTCTTGCAGAAAATTATCTTCAAAGACCTGTTTTTTATATAAAAAAAAAGTTGTTTTCGAATACCTATATTCTTACAGCATACTGTCTTCAAAAACTGTTTCCATGTATAACACTATTTTCTTCGCATACTCGTGTTTTATAGAAAATTGTCTTTGGAGACATATTGTCTTATAGAATATTGTTGCCGAAAACTAGTTTTTTTATGGAAAGTTCTTCGAAGAATCGTTTTCTTATGGAATACTATCTTCAAAGACCTGTTTTCACAGAATATTGCCTTTAAAAATTGTTTCCTTGTAGGATTTTGTCATCGAAGAGTGTTTTCTTATAGAACTTAGTCTTCGAATATCGTTTTTTCATGGAAAATTTTTTCGAATACTTAGAAACTATTTTTGCAAGCTATTGTTTTATATAAACACTGCCTCCAGATGTTTTCTTATGAAAATTGTTTCTTTGAATACCGTTTTTATAG
The DNA here is from genome assembly GCA_019455685.1 of Philornis downsi. Taxonomy (NCBI): domain Eukaryota; kingdom Metazoa; phylum Arthropoda; class Insecta; order Diptera; family Muscidae; genus Philornis; species Philornis downsi. Next base: position 3,330,639 of record JAHXMU010000099.1, on the reverse strand, counting down.
AAAGATCAATTTTATTACAGAAAATTGTCTTTGAAGACACGGGGTGTTTTAAAGAATAAAGTATTCCGAAAAATATATGGGTTGATTGAGAGATTCCACATCATATAACTCATAAGATGTATGTACGAATTAATATCTGTCTTTAATTTCATTAAGCGCATCAAAAAATTGTTATTGCGACTTCCAGATTAATTTGAGTACATACATGAACAAAAATACTGAAATATAAAGAATCTACGGCGAAGGGTTTCCGATTCTTAACATACATTTCCTTGATTGGAGAGGATATGAGAGCAGCCCAAGCTTTGCCATGACTACATTTTCATGAAGCTAAGTAGGCATGGACTGGGGTACTTCATATAATCCTCCTTATTAGGAAGGCGGCCACCTCGATGTGCCTGACGAATTTCAAATAATCGAGTAATCGGCAGGTGTAGTAAATGCTTCTTAAACTAATATCCGGAATCACTGTTAAACTGTAGGTTCTGTAAGTTCAATGAATGCGAGTTCCCCTCTTTTATCTTATCCATGAGTTGCAAACGAATTTATTTTTGTTTTTCGAAATAGGCCGATGATAGGAATCCGTATCCTTGGCGGAATGCCATTTAGTTTTGTCAACCAGACAGATTCCCTCTTTAGCTAACACCAAACGGATTTCCTATGGCACACTTCGCCTATATCAGAAGTAGCGAGTTGGTTGGTAAATTCTAGTGATGCGAGTAAAAAATGGTAATTCAACCATAAAAATACATTTGCGCATAGAGATACACTCAGAAAAATTAAATTAAAGACACCGTTCGTATTATGACAATTGGTAAGTAATTGCAAAAAACAATTTGTTTTAAATAATTATTAAGTATTTAATGCTAAATAACAAATAAACGAGTATAATTCCCGAAAACATACAAAAACAGTAAATGTTTACTGCGATATTCAATAAGGGAGTCTTTATTAAGGAAAAAATAATTCAAAAAGTGCATTCTAAAAAGAATATAAAACTTGATAAAGAGTCTAGCTCATAGAAAAACTTAATTCTCTAGATTCCTGAAACCTGGAATTTTACTTTATGCCATTCGAGCGAATGGTCCCGATTTTAAGAAGGAAAGAATAATTTTTGTTTTTCGTCGATTGCTGTTTTCCTTAACTTTGACGTTGATGAGGCATGGACTAACTTTATCAGGTTGAGCTACGTATTGCGTAGTACATTAGCACATTTTGGGTGTCTCACCGATTTTTTGTGACAAACATAACGCCCCATCTATTCTAATTGAACGAAGACACTGAAACAAGAAAAACCTCAGCTGTTTTCCATACTATACACTACTATTATTTGCCTAAATATTTAAAAACGAGATTGATGAAAGAGGAATCACTTCATATTAAAGTTTAAACTGTTTCACGACTTTTCGTTTTGCGGAGTGCATTCAAATTTCCCTAATGCGAGCACCTGACTATTGGATATTAAATCACCTGATGTCCAATACTAATTAATCTACGTCCTATCCCAACTGATGAGTAGCCTCGTCACTCATTCACGCCAACCTACGTAAAATTATTCATTTTGCAAGATCAACATCGCAGAAATTCAGCATTCATCTCCCCAAATGCGGCATAAAGTGAGTCAGTCATATAAGCAGAAAAAGCGGAAATTGTTTACGCCGTGCAAAAATAATTGCGGATCCATATTACGTACCCTATACGTAATACACAATCAAAAGTCGTAATGGCTTCATTTCTCCTCGGTCGCCCCATGGGAAGTATTTCAAGTACACGAAACAATCAGGTAAAATATTTAGAACATTCAAGTTTATTACACTTGAAATATTTGTGGAATGTTTAAAATACACATTTAAACTTTTTTTCATCTGTTTCGTGCAAATTTTTTTGCCTGTTTGTTTACCTTAAACACAATTCAGGCGTTCGCTTCCAAGCAGCCGCCTTCTGTGGCTGTGGCGATTACTCATAACGGACAGCGGTTAAATATAGCGGATACGTTGACTTTACGTCCGACAAAAATGTTTTTACTATAAAGATATAAACGAAAAAAAAATAAAATAAAATAAACACTAATCGCTGACGTTTTCAAGATCAATGTAAACAAATGTTTTTCAAACTAAATTTTGTATATTTTTAGACTACAAACGTTTTTCGGTTTTGGAGTAAAAACAAACAAGTATGTGAAGCGTCTATTTTTAGCTGTGGAAAATCATTTTTTTCGCGTGCGTAATTGGATAAGAATTTTTAAGAGTTCATCGAATGACGAACATGGGGGAGAGTAATTTATTTTGATAAAGAACATATTTGCGTTGAGATGAAATACAATCTATCTAAATAGTCCCGGTAATTATCCTACAAAATACATATTTTCAATAATTTGAGTTTTGGAAAGAGAAAAAACACAGGCGGAACCTATCATTGTTATGTTTTTGGCAAGAAATTCATTCACAGTGATAGTCTAATGAGAAAATTCACGAGTTTCCTTTCCTTTATGCAACTGAATTTTTGTAGAAATTTCATGTCTTTAGGTAATATTCGGGTGACAGTGCGTTTTACACCCAAACAATATGTAATTTAAAATGGTACGAAATAATGAGAATATCTCTCTCAAACTTAAATGACAATTTTTTTTTTATCGATGTTAACTTCAATTGAAGATGTTGATGGCCGATCGGGAAAGGGCACCATTCATTTGCAAATGTGTTGAGCAAAATCGATTCACCCAATTTCTCTGTTCGATATTTGTATGTATTGTAAAAATCACAAAACTCATTTAAAATGAACTGATAAAATCGAACGTTGCAAATAAACTAAGTGGAACGCCGCACGCAAACATAACAGCTGTGCCAATTTAGCGACAAAAAAAGTTTAAAAACCCCTTAAGTGAGCTTTTTAAATGGTCAATTCTAAGTATTTCTTGGCAGAATATATATTCTTTGCTAGTAGCTATAGAAATCGTAATAAACCAGCGTTTCCATTTTTTCCTTATAATTTTAGTGTATAATTTTAGTGACATGATATCGCATACGATCGTGGATTCAAAGCACGACACAGCTATGTAGTTTTATTTGAGCGGCAATCACTTCGGTGACTGACGTCGAGCGGAGAGCTTCTCAAACTGGTTATCGGAAAGATGTGTAGGCTGATTGATACGCATGGAACGAAACGTATTTCAGATTCACGATACACTCGAAGATATTGTGGTCCAGGTGAAAGAATAGAAAGGAAGGAAAGCACTGTGCGGAGAAAGTGAACAATACGAAAAAAATAGGTGAAGCTGTAAACTTTCCCCCTAGTCAACAGTGAAGCGACTACCTTCAAAGGTAGCCTAACTGGGTCCAGTCAGCCTTGCTACATACATACATATATATGAGTTTAACTGAAAAATATGATCCCAGTTTATTCACGAAACTTTCTCCTGTGTAGTGCTGCTTCCTTTGGCATACGAAATATGTTGAACTGTCCCAATCCATGCTAGTATACTGATACAACGACGTCAATCTCCTCCCCATCTTTGTCGATCGTTTCCACTTTCCGGTCAAGTATCTAAAGTTACAGTGGCTCGTAAGATCCAGAATCATGAGTGTTAAATCGCTGCTACATAATATCTTCTACAGCAACCGACCCGTATATCCGGATATCCACAGTCAATTCTAGATAATCACTTTCCAATTGCTGTCCTCAACAACCAGATTTCTGTCGACCCGAAAAGGCGGCAGATAGTAGAGTGAACATAATCCGAGGTATTTTGTATAAGATGTCGAGGTTCTACTTATTTGGGCTTCTGTCACTTCGTTTCCAGAGATGTCGACATGCTCTTGAACCCTATAACCCTATAAACTCTGACATTACAGGGTTCCACTCTACCTAGGGCTTCCCTGCACGATTACACTACCTTTGACTTGCATTACTTCGACTTGATAAGTTTAATAGCAGCATTGTATATCATAAGACATCAAAGCCGCTCTCAATGGTCTCTGCGACCTGCTAAATAGTTAACACTTCTGCCTGCAAATCGTTGCAGCCATCATCCAACATAAAGGAGAGGCAAATTTATGGCTTCTCATAGTAGGCCGCAGGTGGCGACCAGAACAGACAAATTGTTACCTATTGTACGCTGTATATAGAAAAAAATTCAAATTTGATTACGGAGGTTTATGCACTCCTCATCTTCCCAGTCAATCCAAAAGTCTAATTCTTGCATCGGAGACTTCGTTGCCTTCTGCTGTGTCACCCATTGGGTCCGTTGTCGAATACCTTCGTTGGGATATTCTAGCCCATCCACAATCAGATTCAAAGCAGATTATGTGATGTATAAAAAGACAGGTAGGACTTAATGCAGTTGGATTTTTGTTAAGTAAGCTTTATCATTAAATCGCATGCTAAGCCCGTACTAATAATAATATTCTTCTAATTCCCAGGCCAACAATTTCAAGAGCTGACTCGGCGGAGCCGGGTTATAGGAATTCATTCACTACTACGAAGTTATAGATGTCAACGTTTACTGGGTGTCCCAAACGAGTAAATTATTTGTTCATCGAAACAAATAACTTAGTTTTGTTTTCATGTACCATCAGGCCCACTCCTGGCTGCCTCCTTCTTAATGCCTGGGGCAACATCTCTGGTCCACATCAAATGTCGAAGAAGAAGAAATGTGTGTAGGCTCACTGAAGGTAAGTAGTTCTCACCTACCCTATTCATTGAATGCACCTGAATTTATTCCTTTTTTAATTTAAGTATTACAACGGATGCGTTTTGGACTGCTGGAAGATTTGAGAATTGCTTACTTTATACACACGTTCAGCAGCGGTAAAGGATTCTCTTTTTTAAATGGGCAAAATTGAAAGCTGAAAGTTCTATTTTGTTATTGTCATTTTTTATTCATTGTTCATTGTATTCTTAGAATGAAAATGAAGGTACCTTCCACATATATGTCCGAATTATGGAAAATTAATTTTCCCATTGTAATACCTAAATTGTAGGTTATAACGCTTGGTAAAATGTGAAAAAAATCGATTGGCTGGCTCCGTCCTTCACGATACCTTACATACAATTTACCTAATTTTACCAACATCATTTTAATTCGCAATTACATTTCTAATTTTTGAAAATGATCTGCATTGCCAATGCAATTCAATGTCACTATTCTGACTCTGTTCGGGCTTTGTGGAGAGCAGATCATATCAAAAATCGATAATTGGTGGTCAAATAGACTTAAGCCTCTTTCGTTATAAACTTTCATTCATTTTTTCTCTTCATTTTTCCAGCATACTATGAGTATCCGTAGCCAGATTCAGATCATTGTCCTTGCAGGAGGAGAGTCCCAGAGCACAGAGAACAGTTGTACGTGTAGTTAGTAACGAAAGGGTATTACAGTATAAGCATTGCAAAATTGAGGGCAGACTATATTCAGTACGAGATTTTGATACCGTTATAATTTTGGTATGCTTCCAGTGATGTGCAGTATCCGAGTGATGTGCAGTAGCAACTTTGGCAGTAAAAATTTTAAAAAGTTTGGTTGCATTTTATGACATTCAACCAACAGGGCAATAATTTTGTAGCAGGAACACATGAAAATTCTTGTTGAAATAAAGAAAATAAATTAAAAAAAATAAAAAATAAAAATACCGGGGAATCGGTCAATAAAACACAAAATAGTTATCATTTATTCAAATTTATTGGATCGCCTGCAAAATAGATTCCTTCTACTAACGAATAATCCAATCATCAAAAAGTTTTCAAAACCAGTTTTGAGAACTGATACCTCGAAGTGCCAATTTGAGTTTTGGAAAGAGAAAAAAGTCTGCCGGAGCCATATCAGCCATACCATTGTTCGCTCACGACAGTAGCCTTGTGATATGGCTGCACTATCGTCGTGCAAAATCCATCAGTCTTCGTTTTACAAATCTGGCCGTTTCCGACGATGATCTCTTAAATGTTCTTTATTACTATCTGACCTACTCGAAGGAATTTCATCGCAATAATAAAATAAAATAGTCGACATTATATCAATTTTCGCGTGATTTTCTTCGGCTTCGGCTCAATTGAAAGACGCCATTCCAAAGCTTGTTGACTGGCTCGCTCGTCAAACTGATAAACCCATATCTCATCACCAGTCACGATGTGCCTTATGTGGCACACCGATGTGAGTCCGTACCTCCCATACAAATTGTCAGATTTTCCAAAATTTAATGTTTCTCCTGCAACTACCACATTGCAGACTGCAGCAATCTAAATTTTTCTCTATTTCAAGGCTTTGTAGTGTCTGGCAAAATCAAAATTGAAAAATCTACCATAATCGCAGATGCATTTTAAAATCTGCAAAAAATTTATCAGATTGGTGTGAACAGAATATGACTGGTTTGTAAGTAATAATAAAAACATTTCAAGACGCGTAGGAAAAATAAGCACACATTTTAATAGAAGAAAATGATGCAATAATGTCATAGATAGAATTGAATCCGTCTATATTGTTCGAAATATAAAGTGTAACATTTCAAGCGAATTTGAAAAATAATGTAAATCTCAGTAGTTGGTAACGCGCTCCATGATGGATTGTATACAATTAAAGACAGTACGTAATTAGTTGCAAACAAGTCTAAATGAATTCATGCGAAGCCATAAGCTAATAATAAGTATTTATCGATGAAATCGATCTCAAGTTGTTCTACTGCTGATTGAAATGGGTAAAAAAATAATGTTACCGCCAATGAACAAATGAAGAGCTTAATTAGATGCTGGGTACAGGATAAAGCTGGTCCTTATCATTATACAGAAGTCATCAAAGGGGGAAGGTATTTGCGCTTTGATTACTTAGTTGTAGCTTCTAAAAATGAGGATGCTAACCCTACTAATAATATCGGCCATATAACATACATATTATCTCGGTATCGAGGTAATAAGAGACGATGATGGTTTTCTGATTCGCCAGAAGTAATTTATCGAGATGGTGTTGACGAAATTTTGACTTCAAGACGTCAAAACCGAACAAAAATTCCAATGGAAGCTGCATACGGAAAATTCAAGTCTGTTAGAAAATAATAACGAGCACCGAAATCTAATAGATCAATATTGTGTGTTGCAGTCAATACTCGCCTGGATGTTTCAGCAGTTGTTGCTATTTCAATACGAAAAACTTGCAATCCAAATAAAAGGGATTGGAACGGATTACAGAGGTTCACAAAATATCTCAAAATGCGGGCAGACACATTTTGAAAATAAAACAATATCTCTTCAGCTAACATGTGCCTTGTTGAGTTTGCTGACACTGACTGTGCCGAGAGCAGAATCGACGGCTAGTATTTGTGATGGATGGCGAAATTGTTAGCTAAGCGTGCAGAAAACTGTTAGCTGAGTTCATCGCTTGGTCAAAAGCAGAAAAAGGTGATATGTGGAAACGCAGTTTACTGGCCGATATGCAGTGAACTGAGAAGATATCTGCTACTAACTCATTAAAAATTAACGTGGCAATTGAGCAATAGTTCTATGCATAGACCCCAGGTCTCACTTGTTAAAGAGCATGTCAACAAGGGTTTTATTATCGGCCAGTATTAATCATCTCAAGATACGATAACTGATATGCTAACCTAACCCTTAACAACAAGCGAATGAAGAGATGTTGAATATTTTATTTTTGTGAACATTTTTCTGAATATTTGCGTTAACTAATTTAGCATTTTTTTTTTTGTCAATCAACATAACATTTTCCCATTCTTTGTCTAATCTCCTAATAATAAAGACGACATGTGTTATATAAATACAATATTATATTTAAAAAAAATCTCAATTCCCTGTGGGATGATGAATAAGGTGAATAAGGATTGGTGAATAAGGATTTTTTAATGAAACCGTTTATTCTTGATTGTAGAGATGCATGCAAGTTTCGTTTACTGTCACTATTCAGCGAAAAAATCAATTTATTATTTTGCATAATGTCCAAGTTTTACTGGGAAACTGCCTACTTTCAAGCCTTTATGAAACAATGAAAATGGGCACTCCCTGTGCGCACGCAGCTTTCGCATGTCGAGGTGATGGGTCTGATAAGATGTTTATCGAAACCAGTAGACGACATACAGATTGGCAGATATTCATAAAATTTTACGTGGGATCTTTTAAAGAGTATTATAATACTTACGAAAGAAGGTATGCATTTAAAATGTGCAAAGAATAAGGATGCTTTGGTTTCCTTATTGACATGTTATGAAAGTTTATTTGCGTTTGTCGAATGTCGAATGTTCAACATCAAGCTATCAGCAGAGCGGTAGGCCTTGAGTAGGCCCTAGTGCAAGCTTTGTTGCGAAATTTCAGATATTCTGAATTCTGCTTGGCCGCAAAACCTAACGTCTTGACAGTTTTAGCTTGAACATAGCCTGTACCATTTTCTGTTGTTCCGGTACGCTCCACAAAGAAATAAAAACAGCACGCTCAGCCAAATTGAAATGTTAATCGTTGGTAGGTCTTTGAAATAAGTGGTTGATGAAATCTTCCGACGGCGTGAACGAATATCATAGATGAAGAGATATTGGAACTATGGAAGGCAGAAATGTAAATCCTTGAAGCAGGTACCATTTCAAATGTCACCGATTCTATTAAAGCTAATGGTATGATGACCAAAGGTGTACAATGACCGATAGATGTCACTGCTCGCTCATGGACCAACAGTTCTAAAGCGAATCACGATTTGGCTGACGAATTTTACAGCCTGATAACTGAACTTCCTTTGAACAATTTTCTTTCGGTCTATTTTATTAAAAGTGGCTACAAAACGGAACTTTTCACTTTCAATTCAACAGCTTACATGACTTTGAGTAGATTTTAGATACACATTTTTGTATTTTTTGATTTCATTTCAATTGTATTCATGAAGCTTCATCGAATCTAAAGCTTAAAATTGGTTTAACAGGGATTATCGCAGCATTCCGTCGTCATCTCCCACGAGTTTATCAATACAACGTGTGATACCGTACTCAGAAATAATAAATTGAATTTCCAAACAAAATTCTGTTTGGAATTCTATAAACAAATCTGATCACCTACAAACAATAACCGGGATGGTAGTAAAATAGCGTTCGAACTAAATGATTTTTTTGAAAGATTTTTTGTTGTGATAAGGTTAGTTCCATTACCAATTAATCATTTAAAATGCTCAAAAACCGTATCTTTAATATTTTTAATCATATAATTAAATTTATAATGCTGCTCACCAACTGTGTTCACGTTCGTTGCAAACTCGACAAGGAGTAAAAACAACGATTACGGTTTAGGAATTCAATAGAAAAAATTAACAAGCGGACGAAAATCGAGGAATTTATTATTTTTTAAAATCGCTTAACAGAGTAGAAAAGAGAAGACATGTCTTACATTCTGTCAAAAAAAGTATAAGAAATTGGTCAAGATTTCAACTTTCATCATGAATTCAAGTCAGCCGGAATCTTATGACGAGAATACGGTGGTTGATCGATTATGTTTGTTAAGTTTTCGGTCAAAAACGATAGCCCTATGAAATGGTGCGTTATCATGGTGCAAAATCCATATGTTTTCTTTCCTTCCTTCCATCTTATAACTCCCAGATAATATTGCTTATTTATCACATGACATTCTGGCAAGAATTTCTACTGCACAACAACGCGATAATCAAAGAAAACAGTCAATAATACCTTGACTGAATAGACTTTTGTATGGACGTTAAGGATTTTGTTTTCCGTTTCGCGCTCAAACATAAATAACTATTTTCAGTCACCATTTCCTTCACTTTACCAATGTTAACCTCAGCTGAAGGCTCGAGAGCTTTTGAATATGCTGTACCATTCATATGCACGTGTTTTAATAATGCCAATTCACCATAAACTTTCCGTAACGCTTTCAGCTATTCGGCACTCGAAATTCCATTTGCAGTAAAAAATTTGAGACAAATTCTTTGTTCAAAGGTAAAAATCGTAAAATACAATTGAGCTGAACTAAATGATAGCTCGCGCTCAAACAACATGTCAAGACGGTTGTATCAACTTAGTGATCAAAAGAATTTTAACCATCCCTCTTTTTAAGTAAACTGCTCACGGTATTTTTTGACCGAATATAAAGGACAAAAAATGTTGAGCAACGCTAACTTTCTGAAGGCATGGATTAAATATTCTAGTCCCAGAACTACCGAATTGTGAGGCAAAAATTAAGTTAGTTGAACTACTTATATTATTATTATTATTATTCGATATCATTTCACTTTTTAATAAATCAAAGATGATTTTTAATATGACGTGAACAAGTGAGGTATTCATGTTGCAACGTTCTTTCTTGCTTGCTAACGTAGAATGTATAATATCCTGATCAAATCCCTGAAAAGTGATATCCTATATGGATAATAAACATGTCGAAGGCAAACAGGCCACCCATGATTTTTGGAAAGTGATTAAGAATAGAAAAGAATACAAGCATGCCTATAGCGTACTGGCCAGAACAGACTATGGCCATCGGTCATTATACGATCTCACTGGTTTTGCGTCAATTTCTCACGCAAATTGCTGTGAATAAATCATAATTCCCTATGTTTATAACTCACAACAACATAAAGCGTTTCCACAGATATTTTTTGTTTTCACAATAAGTTCGTGAATGGTAATTCTTGATAGACTGCAAAAGAATTAGATGTGACATCAAATAGACATTTTTAAATATCAAACATTTTCAAAAAGTTAGTTGAAGTAATAGCCAATTCAGTAATCGCCCACAAGGATTGCGCATTTCAGACTCTTGATCAAAGCCAAAGCTTTTTCGAGGTAATTGACATTAACTCGCACCCAAAACTATAACTCTTGGAGCAAAAATATTGGAGTACGGTTTATAAGGTAATAAATTGTACAGAAAAAGCTTTTGCTAAATCGCCAAGAAGAAAATGGATATACATGAAGAAAACAACATTTCTCCATTCTCATTGACGGTTGGTGTAGTGGGAAAAGTTCCATGAATCAAAAGCTGGAAATTTTCGGGTGATATCTACTTCGCACATGCATATTCCACCCTTTAGTATATAGGTACACGTACATGTGTATACAAAAGGATATAAACATGGACTTGCCACGGGGACTGAAACGTGTCATCCTTGTGTATGATTACAGAGTTGACTGGTACTCCAAGCAAATATTTAAATACATTTTCAATTTGAAAATACTTATCTACTTGGCCTCACAACTAATTTGGTGTATATTCTTCTATACACTATCAAGAAGTTATCATAATAACGTGGAACTGTGGAAACAAAAACCCTATGTGAACATCAATGGCATTAGCCTTCCGAAAGCAAACAAGAAATTGGAGCATGGAAAAAGCTTTGGTAGTTAAGCTAAATAGCCATAAGGAAGAAGGAGATTTACGACAAAAAAAAAACAATTCTCCATTCTCATTCAATGAATCAAAATATTTTCGGATGATATCAACTTCACACATGCATAATCTGCTTACAAGTAGATGTATTTGCACAAGGATCTAAGGATGGACTTGTCGCGGAGACCGAACCGCGTCATACTTGTGGATGATTACTGAGTTGACTATTACCCAACCAAATACTTAAAAACATTTTCGATTTGGAAATATCTACTTGAGCTCACAGCTATTTTGATGTATACTCTTTTGTATACTACGAGTATCAAAAATAATTTTATGCGGACTTTAGCAGTCAGACCATTACGAGTATCTACACCAAATATCAAGCAGAAAAAATTATGCAGAATTTCAAATACACCAGCCTATAGAATTTTGTTGATGGAAAAGGATGAGTCGGTTATCTCCTAATCATAGTTTAAACTTCTATGAGTCGCCACTGCACAGGTTAGCTTTAATCTATTAGGTCAATATTCGACACAAGGTATTTAACGTCACGATAACAATTCGATAGCAGGTCATGTTTTGTTCTTATTATGTTGGCTTTTTTAGTGCGTCAAATTCTCGTTTTTTTCATCATTTTATTTGGCACTTTCTCCACTCGAGTATTTGTTACAGTAAATACATTAGAAATATTGTTGATCCATTGAGAAACTTCACAACGGATATTTCGAATTACGCTTATAACGAACTAAAATGTTATATTCGGTTCCTTTGAGTTCGTTATAAACTTTTTCGAATTTAGCTAATATATAATGCTGGGTCTCCATATTATCCCCAAAGCTAAGGTTCCAGACAAATCTATGTAAATTATTCAATTACATAGATTTTGGTTAGAACAGACATTTTTATCTATTATGTGTTGCACCTAAATAAAAATCCTACCACTTGGGTCTTCTGCGATACTTTTCCAACGCTTCACACCAAGTTTAGACAGTATTTCAAAACTCTATTGCCTTCGACAGGGCTTTGGTCGCTCCCTCCTCCATTGTTGTCGAGGACTTTTTATGCTGGAGCGTTTTAGTCCATTCGCACAACACCACCCAGTTAACGCAATCGTTGTATTTTGATGCACTTGACAACGTTCATGTCAGTACACAGCTCATACAGCCGTTGATTCATACGACGCCAGCAATATTCGATAACGATGATGGCTACACATATTTTCGGAATATTTTCCTCTGGAAAGCTTCCACAATTGGTTCATGCCATAGTCCAGAATTTTGCACTATACAACAAAACAGGACTAAAGTGTGGTACTTTTATTAATTCCTTATCAGTGCTTGAGAAGACTGCAGTATTATCTTGCATTTTTCTGCCAATGATGTCAATATCATCGGCGAGTAACACATGACTTTTGTTAAAGATGATACCAGTCCTCATAGTCATCTCCGGCTGTGCCAAAATTAACCGACCTGACGTATACGAGTAGATGGTGCCAGCAGTTTGGAAAAATTTATTTTGGTAAAAATAATTAAAACATATGTTTTAAGTTTCAAGGCGCCACGATGTTTGGGATATCAAAGGCAAACAAGTGAATTGAATTTGTAATCACAGAAAAATTGCTCACTGTTATCTAATTAAATACGAGGTGTGTTAAAAAAAAGGCGAATTTTCAAATTTCGCAGGTTACGTACATGCTACTTTCGATTATTATTATTTTTTTTTTATGTTGGTACACTCGCCTCCAAGATATGTTGACGGTTTTATCCACATAGCATGTTTAGTTTGTTTGAGCGAGACATAAATAAGTCAATCGTTGCAAAACGCGGTCCTTCCATGGGTCTCTTCAATCTTGCGAACAGAAAAAAGTCGCAGGGGACCAAACCTGATGAATATGGTGACTGAAGCATGATAACGGTGTTGTTTTTGGCCAAATAATCTCTCACAAGCAAAGATGAGTGAGCATTTGCATTATCATGATGCAAAAGCCATGAATTTTTTTCCGCGATTCAGGGCGTGTTTTTCGTATTGCTTCACGCAATCGGCGCATAACTTCAAGGTAATACTCCTTATTTACCGTACGACCTTGTGGTAAGAACTCCTGATACACTACGCAATGGTAATCGAAGAAAACAGTGAGCAAAACCTTGACATTTTATCGAACTTGGCGTACTTTTATGGTCTTGGCTTTCCTGGACTCTTCCATTAGGACGATTGGGCCATGGTTTCGATGTCATAACCATATACCCATGATTCGTCACCAGTTATGACCCTTTAAGCAAATCTGGATCATTGTTGACGTCATTCAATAATTCCTGAGCGATGCTCATGCGACATTGTTTTTGGTCAAAATTCAGCAATTTTGGAACGAACTTCGCCGCCACACGCTTGATGCCCAAAATTTCCGAAAAGATTGCACGGCATGAGCCAACCGACATGCCGACATCCTCAGCAACTTCTCCAATTGTGGTTCTCCATAACCATTTTCTTCACTTTCTCAACATTTTCGTCGGTTGTTGATGTGGTGGGGCGTCCAGAGCGACCGTCGTCATTCACATATTCACGACCTTCTGTGAAAAGCTTGTACCACTTGTAAACATTTTTTTGACTCAGAGTACTCTCACCGTATGTCACTGTCAACATTTCAAGTATTTTTGAGCACTTAATTCCATTTTGTATACAAAATTTGATGCTACTTCTTTGATACATTTTTTTCGGTAGCAGAAAATCGTGGAACACGCAAAACACTTGTCTTATTTACGCCTCTCACAAACAAACTAAACATGCTATATGGATAAAACCGTCAATATATCTTCGAGACGAGTGTAGTCTGCGACATTTGAAGATTCACCTTATTTTTTAACACACCTCGTATTTCCATTTGAAAGCTCTCAGTCCAGCTTACACTGCTCCTTTGTTTATGACTGTAAAATATTGGGTAGCAAAGTTTAAATGAGGCCGTACGAGCTGCCAAGATGAACAGTGAGTGGTCAACCAATTGAGATGTCCACGCCAGACACGATTAAGAAATTCCACAAAATGGTATTGGATGCAAGCAAGGTCATGGCGGATTTAGCTCCCTTGGAACTAAAAACTTGCAAAAATAGCTCGATGGTAGAAGATTTGCCAACAAAGAAGAGGTGTAGTCTGCGGTTGATGGCTATTTCAAGGAGTTTGAAAGTTTTACTATAAACAGGGTATAGAAGCTATTGAATGTCGTTGGAAGAAGTGTATCAAGTTGAAAAGAGGTTATGTTGTAAAATAAACAAAATTTTTCCAACTTTTTTGTGGCTTTTTTGTTAGGTCGGCTAGTTTTGAGACCGTCGACGAAATGATGACATGTGTCGATCTGTTCTTGTTAGGTCTTCTTCAGAATTTGGCATAATGTGAAAATCTAGCCAGGTGTTGATTTATCAGACCTAAAGCCGCCCGCAATGGTAGAATCCAGTCATTAAAGGAGGAAAGATCTACATGATAACCCTTAATTTTTACTTTTTGGTGGCATTTTCGGACTTAAGCTATATTCGAATACTTGCATAACCATTTCTTCTGTTCTTTCTTTCTGCTTCTGTTCTCCTTACAGGGGTTTCTCTACGAGGAACATGTTTCTCAAGTAAGTTACGGTCAGAGAGACCCCACCCCATACACAGACGGTTATAAAAAAGTTCAATGAAAAACCTATCTAAGCCGCAGAAAAACTGCGCGTAGGCGGCTTTTGCCCTTTGTTGGCATACAATATTAGTGATTAATTCCTAATTTGTATAGTTCACATTTTATAGCATTAAATATGCCAACTCTTCCTGTGTGAAAAGCAGCAGGCAAAAGTTCTAAAAATACCCCAAAACATTTCTTGAATGAATGCAACCATTTGTTTGCATATGTTGCGAGTGCAATTGTTGTTATAGATTTCCTCTTAATTAACAAAAACGTCAGCACAAAAAAGGAAAATTTATTAAATTTATAATAACCAACAATGAACCATCCATAATTTTATTTCTGGTAGGGTCTAAGAGAACCTCTACATAGAAGATTTCATATTCAAAAAGACAGGAAAAGAACGAATCGCTATGAATTATATGATGCATACAAGATTTATGTTAACATGACAATGGCCAACAATTAGATAAATCTACACTATAAACCAAACAAGAAACGTGTGTAGAATAAAATTCATATAAATTGTAATTCAATTTAAAGAAAATAACATTAGCAACAACACCATCATTCATTTTTTGGCTAACGAACGATATCGGTAATAGATGCAGCTTGACCACTAGGGCCACCCCCTGTGCCCTGATGGGGCCGGTCGTCTATTGATTGTGCACCAGCCAATCCCAAGTTCCCTAGAAACATCATCGGTCTCTTCACATATCGTTCAGATCACTCATTTATCATGTGCTAAAATCCCATCTAGTATATTTTCTGATACAATTAGAATTCATGCTGTACAATAGCAGCGGCTGACAAGAATTTGTTAATTCAATTATTGGATCCAATGTAATGGTTTACCTGTAGGGAAGGAAAAAAAGAAAAAAACAAAAAAGATGAAGTGTTAGCGTTATCTGAAGGCGATGGCATACGGGGACAATGGACATTACTTATGTGACGATATCATATTTAGCCAGCTATGGCGGAGTTGGATTGGCAGCGTTGGGAAGGTTATCTCATTGAACCGAAGGTAGCTCAACTGACATTAATCGCTGGAAAACTAATGGGTTCTTTTCAAGCATTGGTATTTTACAGACTTTCAGAGACCTGGAATAACTACATTATCAGGTGTGCTTCTATTTTCCTTTGGAGCTATCGATGCGTTGTTCCTAAGATGATAGGTTTTGTATTCAGTTTTTTTGTTAGCAACTATATGGTATTGCAATGTGGACATTGCATCTCAAGCCGACTCACAAATTTGCGATGTATTGACACCTGGGCAGTGTACGCATTTACCAATACATACATTGTCATGGGAAATGATCGCTTCCACACTACTCTGAGGAACTAGTAAACAACAGTGGGTAACTAAACGCGAACACAAAACTCACTACTCAAGGACAAGGTGTAACTGGTATCCACACATTACTTACTACCCATGAGAAATATGTAACTATAGCTTACATAGCCGTGGCTCCATGAAGTATTCCACAAAAGTTTATTTTTCCATCTGCGGTGTGAGTAGGTTTCTCATTCTGTGAGTGGGCTGCCCATTACTCACAAAATGCATACTCTGCGCCTGGTCTTGCCACTAACAAGCAATTATTTACAGGCAATGACAGCACACGGAAAAGAAATAAACGGAACCCGCCAAATTTTAACGTAACCGACCGTGACCGGCATATAGCCACTTATCAATATTTGAGCGGCGGTCACCTCAATGTGTCTTACGAACGCTTCATGTAATTGAGTAGTCGACCAGTCTTGGAAATGATTCTCAATCTGTGACGTTCGGAATCGTCGTTAAACTCATTTGAGTGAGTCTAAAATAGAATGCCTGTAAGCTCACTAAATGTGAGAAGCTCTCCCATATCTCATTCATGAGATACAAGGGAACTTGTTTTATGTATTTTTGCATATGTCTGTAACATTTGAAGTATAATCAAATTTTAATTCTAATGAAGTCTGGTATAAAAATGTTAAAACCTTATTAAAGGCCTGATCGATTACAGACAGTTCAGACAAATTCATAGAAATGTAATCAAATTGTCCTAAAAAGGTGAGAAAATTGTCATTTGTAAGAAATTGCAAGCAATACAAGCTATTATATTTAACTGGAAACCGTACGATCGAAAAACATACTATTTGGAAATTGTTTATTGTACTTTCGTGCATTAAAAAAAAATTATTATTCTGTGTTCCAATATTTCCAGTGCGATTAACCAAAATCCAAATTTATCAATTAATCATATATTTGGATTAATTATCTTTACGGTTAATTGATTAATCATCATTTTGGCCTTTCAAATTTCACGATTAATTAATTAATGAAAGACCGAAACAGTTCTGGCGAAAGACCAATCGAATCATCTAGTACTTGGTTCCCTCTGAAGTTTCCCTCTGGATAACTAGTTAACCAGAATTTGCATAATTGAATATTTCATTTAAAACATACGATGCTTTCATTTTTCTTTCATATTATCTTGCCCAAACTATTTGAATTTTGAATAACTTATCCCAACTTGATTACCTAAAATTCATAGATCTGAAAAATCAGAATATTTGATTAATCAATTAACTGATTAATTACAATATTGTTTAATCTTTCTCTCTTTCTCTCTAATTATTTGTTTACATGTCACATTTATAACCTGCTATTTAAATTTAATTTTTATTTTTTTAATTTTCGTTCGCATGCTTTTTTTTGGATAATTCTATCTTTGACATTCATTCTCGTTACTGGAATTTCTTTGTTTCTTGATCGAAAAATAAACGAACTGGCCTTTTAAATCACTAATTTTCGAGATAAACTGCAATGTAATTTAAAAAATGGTAATACGGAGATATATTCGTGATATATATATATATATATGTGACATACATATATTTATTCTGACGTATCCTAATTTCGAAACTGAATTCTAAATAGTAGATTGTCATACATAAATATCTACAGACTTCACAACAGCCTTTAGTTTCTTGTATTAGAATTCTCAGAAAATCTGTCCTAAATTTGCAAAAAGTGCAAATTTGGTACAGTTTCTGAAAACCCTTTTCATCAAAATTAAATCATGTTAAAAAAATGTCAATCAACAGATTTGCAAAATTTCGTTGCAGAAAAATGTCACCGCTAAAGGGATGCGACAACAATCTTATGAGGACTTTTTTTTAACATATCTAAAGATTGATGTCAGCGTCGTAAAATATCAATTATCAAGTATACCGAAATCAACTTTTTTTTAACTTTTGACAAATCTTTCACGATACGAACCCGATCAAATATTCCTAAAAACTGTGCCGAAATCTGCACATTATTATTTATCACAATCGATATTCAAACGTATGTAAATCCCCAAAAAGTCATATTACACTGCATTATGTTTTTGTAACATTATATGTATGTTGAAAGATCGACGAATTTTTTTGATCAGATTAGAACAGAACAATTCAGACAATCTTGATGAATTCTAAACTCTAACTCATTCAATACAAAGTCATTGCTAAGTTTATAAAAACCGGTTTATCCGAAGCGAAAACAAGTTGTTCAAAAATGTCACATCCGTATATTAAAATCTAAAAACATATTTTAACCATACCTGTATGGCTGTCATCTTAAATATTTACCGTGGCTGAAGTTAGAAAACAATTAAATATTAAGTAGCACATCAATCAATAAGTTCCCGGATTAATGCTCTGATGTCGCCACTAACAAAAATGCAGTTGCTTTTTAGAAAGTGACAACCTTCAAACGACGATTGTTAAAATGTCATGACATTTCTACCATTTAGGTATGAATTTCATTTATAGTGGCGCTTTTTCTTTATACAGTAAACAAAATTCGTGTGTTGATTAAACTGAGAAATAACTTGAAAACTTTTGTATCATTTCTTCTCCGTCAAAAAAGGAGATGGTTAGCTGATTTTGAACTAGGTTGTATGAGTACCGGTAAACTTAACGCAGTTGTGTTCCAAAGAAAGATGATGTACGAGTGCATTAGAGACTTTTCTAAAGGTCCTGAAAATGTTTCTTAATAATCGAAAAAATGAAGTTGCAAGAGGTAACTGGCACATATGTATTCACCATTTTGCATAAACATTAAGGTATGAAAAAATGTTTTTCAAAAGGGTAAAACAACAATTCAAACCGCCGTTTGGATTAGTTTAAATCAGAGACCGAAAAGAACTATTATCGACGGAATTTGGATAACAAACATCATAATGGAAAAAATGTGATAGAAATATTTTAAGCCCATCGAAACATTGACTCTACCTATCTAGTTTCGAAATAAACTTTAAGAATATTAAGAATATCTCTGAAGAATTTCCATTCAGTTTAATTTGAGATTATTTAAACGAGTCCAGCCCATAAAGTTAAGTTTCACAAGCAGTATGGTTCAAAATAAAATTAATCGGCATATCTCCTCTCTAAATTTCAACAAAACCAAAGATATTTTTGGAATAAATACGCCAGAATTATATATATTTCTTCTAACTCCAAAAGAGTCGACGGAAGGAAAAATATTTCTAACATATTTGGAAACAATTTCTGCTTTGCGCAGAATTCTAAAAATTTAATTCACATTACATCAGAAATGCTTTATTTCAACATTTCCATTAAAGGGTTATCCATTTTGTAGTTTCAAAACCGCCGGTCTGGCAAGGCTGTCAGCTGTTAAATGCCTATCATCTGAAGTGTTATTTATTTAGTAAAAGGTTTACCATTTACGAATAAGGATTGTTTAACAACCGAACAACGCGTAAAAATAGTTAAGACTTACTACAAAAGTGGTGAATCAAACGTGGGCGCTTTTCGTGCATTACGGGGTGATTATGGTCGTCATACTGTGCAAGGTAGCAGACGTAGTCAGACCTATCGCTTCTGTTAGTGAAAGTGTGGCGGATAATCTGAATTTATCGATCCCATGGCGTTCTCATCAATTGGACATATCTTATGGCTCGTTATGGCGTATTTTGCATTTGGATTTGCACCTCCATCCATATAGAGTCCAATTTAGGCAACAATTAAAGCCGGCAGACCATTCACAATGCCTTAGATATGTTTATTGGGTCCTACGGCAACAGGCTTTCAGTGCTGATTTTTCGGGCAAAATTTTATTCAGTGATGAAGGTCATTTCTCAATCAGTGGCTACGCCAACAAGCAAAACTTGAGTAATTGTGGAAAAGTCATTGCATCCAAAAAAAAAGTGACTGTATGGTTCGCATTATGGTCTGGAGGTTCCATTGGTATTTTTCCAAAAATGACGCTGGAGGAACCATTCCCACCAATTCAGAGCGCTATAGCCGTATAGTAACCGACTTTTTTTGAATTGCACGACATGTGGTTTCAACAAGATGGTGCCACGAGCTACACAACACGATCGATTTTGGCTTTATTGCATGAGAAGTCTCCAGAAAGCGTAATTTCACGTTTTGGAGACGTTAATTGACCACCAAGATCATGCGATTTGGCGCCTTAAGGCTTTTTTGTGAGACTATGTCAAATGCCCAAACGTTGTCGCCAAGAAACCGCCCGAAAAAGTGGTCGAACACCACCTTAAAAAGATGCACATTGTACTTCGTACATAATGTCGAGGTCCAAGCATTATAATGAAATAAACGTTTCATCGAAATCGTATCTTCATGTGTGCTTTATTTAACTTTATTTTTGAAACCGAAAAATGGATAACTCGTTTTTTATTTTGACCACAAAAATTTCGATGGCAATCTAAACGTTGGAAATGTTTCAACGTTCATATAAAACATCATCACCACTGAATCAATGTTTTTACATAGTTTTACGAGGTTTTTGATTTGTTTACATTTTTTTCAGTCAAGTATGAGAAATTGATTTTCTGTCACACTGTGTAATCATGCGAAAAATCATGGTCTTAGTTGTCTCTCTCTCTCGTTCAGTGATTATCTAGGATACCACCATAGTTAATTTGGAGCGAATATTGAATCATTTGCTTACTTACTGAAGCAAAAGGCTTTTATTTATAACCATGAAAAATAAAAATCTATACTCGTATTTCATAGAAAAAATAAAAACCTTTGACAGACTTTTATTTTTGTTTTGAATTTGGAAAACTCATTAAGTGATTTTTATTTTTGATTTTTATTTCAAAAAGTGTTATCGAAAAACAGGAAAAATATAAATAATCACAAATAATTCTTATTTCTGAGCAATTTAATACAAATCAGAAATAATTGTTATTTTCGGAGAAAATCAATAACAATAATTATTTTCGAATCGATATAATAAAAACAGCAAATAACTCTTAAAGAACGACTTTTTTCGGTAAATGTTATAACTATTACTATCTCCGGTGTAAACACAATAAAAATCCCTTTTAATGAGTTCTATGATAATGGGCGAAACATGGGTCCACCACTATACTTTTCAATCGAACCGACTTCTCGCTAAGTGTAAAGGGCAAAACGTCCAAGGATACAACAGTCGCCTGGTAAGGCTATTCCCCTGCGCACGAAAATGCAGAGAAGAACAGACTACATACACTCATGAACCCCCTTGTCTATGCTTGTAATAAAGTTAAATGTTCTCGATCAAATAGATCAAATGGCTTAATACCGAAAAGACGCAGAGGTTTGGAACTGATTACATTCACGTACACAGTTCATAAGTAATGCAGAGCATTTGAAAAAAGCTATTTTTGATCATTTCAATTAATTTATACTTTTAAATTAGTCTATTTTGTTTATATTTAAATAATCTGATGCAAATATTGCTGCGCTGTATAATATGCCAAATGTGAAACCTGTGCTGTAACTAAAGGACATTAAGTCTTGTTGTGCAGGTGGTGTCAAATAAATAAATAAAATTAAGAATTTATTGCAAAATTAAACAGTCAATAGCAAGTGTTCTATATCACTTTTGGGTCGTTTAAACGACCAAATCAAAAATGGTTACGTTTTTTCTCTATTTCGTCTTTCAATAGGCGAAGAAGAGAGTGTTCAACGCATCATGTAACAACCCGATTGGTTACAATATCAAAATGCATGAATTGAGATTTGAATTGTTCTTCCACTCATTGTATTCTCCAAGCCTGATTAAAACGACTATTATCTGCTTACGATTAGGATCAAATGATAGGGTCATTGAAGAAACTTTCTATAAAAAGTCTTCAATAAAATAGGAAATCGTTGAACAGATTATATTACCTTGTTGATACTGAATTTGCCGAAAAGTTTTCTATAGTGGCAAGGTGGCAACATATTCAATAATATAACTCGCATACTACTTTAAAGTGGTAATAAGAACGCTACTTTTGGAAAAAAAGGAGCAATTATTTGAAGTCAGGTTTGAAATGTTTTTCTTTCGATGAGCAGTGTCGTCCCTTTGAAACTTAATAGTACTGAACAAATTTTATGATATTAATTTCCTATAAAATGGCACGAAATTAAAAAAAGCAAAATAATGACACTTAATTTGCAGACATACACTTTTTGTAATTGTAATAAAATCGAAAATTTAACACCATATCAACAGAAAAGCACTACTACAGTAGTACTAAATGGTTGTCAAATTACAAGCAGTTAAATTGCAAGTACTCTCCGCAAACAGATATATGGTGAGGGTTGTAAATCAGGTCACCTCATTTCCTACTGATTTTGTTTCATATTACGGCACTGCTTGCCATAGAAAATACTATCAAAAGTTGATCTTCGATAGTCTAATTTTTCAGTTTCAAATACATAACAAGGATCATTATCAGTGTGTCTACATTTGCTATATTTGTACAAGCAAATTGATTCTATCAATAACAAATCTAATCTTAAGAACTAATCCAAAAATTATTAAAACGCAATCGCGTTGTTACATACAATTATTATTAATTTGAAATAAAAAAATGCAGCGAAATAACAGATAAAAAAGTGTGAACGTGATAATGAAAGTCTTTATTATTTAATACCGACTGTAATAACTAATTGATAGATTAAAGTTACTTAATATTTTTGTTAACGAATGAATGCAACTCACAAATCGATTCGCTTTTGTCAGGGCATCGAAAATCGAGTCTGCAAATCAAACATGGCCAGACGCGGCTGTTTTTATTCATTAGTTGCCTCGATGCCAAAAAGGTGCGAAGATGTTATTAAAAACAAGAGCGGATACACAAAATATTGATTTTGTTGCTATTGTTTCGCGCAAGTGAATTCCGGCTCTGCTGTACATTTTTTCATATTTCTTTTAAACGCAAGTGTTATTGGTGTTGTAATGTATTGGTTTTATAGCTTAATAATACCTCTGTGAGAATAAATGGTAAGCTTTGTTTTAAATATTTTGTTTTTATGAAAATTATATATTTATAGTCTAGAGTACATTTTGTTGCTTTTGTTTTGCGCAACACTGTACGTATGTGAAATACTTTTACAGCCGATATTTTAATTTGGAAATCATTTTTATTTAACAATCATGCAAAATCTATTGCCGTTTTAGAAAATTATTGGAAAAATTAACTGAAATCATTTGTTTGAGTTAGCCAATTTTGTTTAAAAACTATATTTTATGAATCGTACAAATCTTCTGAAAGCTTATTCCAAAGACCATTTTTATTTCATTGCTTGAGCTGAATAGGAAATTCTCAAATCATTTTAAATCTAACTTAATAATTCATTATAGCAGTGCTGAACCTTAGATGGATTACATTTCGTATCATTGTCGAACAATTTATGCTGCAGTTGTGTGAACTGAACAGAGGGGGATAGCAATACAATTCTGGATTTTTAATCTAGATCAATATTCCCCTTTTTTTCTGCACGTACAAGGACTATTCCAATCATCAACACATTTTTCAAACGCATTTCAGGATTTCAGTTCAGTTCTCGCCGCGGATTCTCTTTTATGTCTTCTATCGACTAAAAAAAAGCCAACAGGAGTCTCATTAGTTATATATGGTAGTTGTCTGATGATACTTTCAGAATGTTTAGCCAGAAATTCGTCCACAATGATAGTCTTGTGAGACGTTCCTTCATTTTTGGTATGAAAACAGCAGTTTTCCAGTATTTTGTTGAGATCTACAATCAAAAAGTTGCCTGGCAGAAGGTTATTGAACAAAATAAATTTATAAATTTATTATTTAAATAAAATATTTGAAATTAACTTTGAGCGGACAAATCGAAATAACTTTCTTGTCAATCCATTATGAATGATATTCTGGCTATGAGAATGGATGGATACTGCGAGCCATTTCCAAAAGAATCTTTGGTACACCCTTTTGTTACAAAACTATCGGCAATACATCGTGAATTCAAATTCAATTATCATGATTAATTGATAAATTTCGCCACCACTTTTTAGTATAAACTGATTGGCGAAAACTTATCAAATTAATGTTTTGCTTCGTCATTATTATACTATAGATTCAGTTCAATCTTAGTAATACATTATCATTAATATGAAACAAAGTTCATCTGATTATATTATACTAATATTTCTAATGTACTATATTATATGTCTAATGTGTACTATATAATATTTTTGTTCCACGACATACATATATATTAGTATAATACTAAGTATATACACTAATATTTTTTGATCCCCATAATTGTTTTGATGAAATTTTGTTTAATATATTTTGTTTCTGTGACTGCCGTGAATCATGCTAATTGTTATAATTGTCATTATAATATACATATATATATACATTTACATATATACTGTTATGTGGATATGCTTAAAATTATTTAGTATTTGCATATGTACACATAGTATAGAATTACTAAATATATCAACAATTGTCATAGACTAAAAAGAAATGAATCATATACTGCGAGTAGATTTGTGTTACAATAGCAGGTCGATTTGCATGACAGTAGATTCAAAATTGAATACCATTTTTTCAAACAGTTTTACATTTAAATTTGCAAAATTTCAAAAATTTATGTTAGCAAAAAGTACATCCACGGAAGCAGAAATTAATCGCAATTTTTGAAGCAAAGTGGTGAAAATTTGCATAGTCAGCAATGAATTTAGCTTAGGCTTGTCATCAAATGGAAGCACTTTTTTGCAGTGTATCTTCTTCACATTTTCATGAGAATTACTATAACAATGGTGCAATCATTCACTAGAAAATAGAACAGGAAATTTTATGCACAAAGATGCTTAAAATCCAAAATATAATAGCTTCTATCTCTACTTACTCTTCCCACTTACAAAACTTAAAACAAAAATATTTAGCTAACGTATTTGCAATATCGCAGCTGTAATAAATGTCGCCAAAAGTACTTACTTTTTTACGTGGCGACTAGAATATGTAGACATGTACAAAATAGTTCCAAGCCCTTCAGTCTTCTGCGCCTCTTCTTTTTTACTCCAAGTTCTGTCAGCATTTCAAAAGCCAGTTCTTTTAAACAGTGTTTTCGTCACCCTCTTGTCGTAGACTTTTGGTGATAAAATATTTACGCCCATATACACACCATGACCCAGACATCCCCATCGCAGTATTTTGATGCGTTTGATGGCGATGTATATATAGTTCATACAGCTCAATGTTCATTGGATCCTTAAATTAAAACTATTTTTATTGTGCCATATCGAAGGCGACTTTTTATGCGACAAAAAGGTGATATGCGTCGGTTTGTTTTTCTTGAGTCTTTTCGAGAGTTTGACGTAATATTAATATCTAATCAGCTGTTGATCTACCAGGTAACTAATAAGGTCCGATTAGATCAGCTGAATAAGAATTAATCACTCACATATCACACTCGATATGACCTTTCACACGAAGGGTAAACGGCTGATATCGAATTAGTCCCTATAATGTATTCAGTAGTGCTTTTAATAAGGCTAAAATATTCGTAGTTACTTTTCATGAATAACGAATAAAGAGTACGCATCTTATTTGCCTTCCTTTCTTTTTTCCTAACCTTGTTATTCTAGAGGAAATTTACATTCACATTCACTTTCATAAACCAATAGCATCATCAATAACGCATTGTTATAATAATGTTGTATTCGAAATCTCATTTCTTGTTTATATTCTAGAAGTTCGAATTTCAAAATATGTCTAAAATAGCACAGCAATTCAATAGCAATGCGGAAGCATAAATGGAAATTTATCTTTTAATTTTGAAGACTACCTTCAAAAATTGTTGTTTAACGCTCGCGTATTTTAACAAATGAATCTACATTCAAAATTGCATTACTTTGATCTCCGTTTATTCCAGCGAATGTATCACTTTTTCCCCCTTTCTAACAGGATTTTTGGAAAATGTATTTTTATCACACTCCTAAATCGACAGCGAAGTTTCATATTAATTTTGCTGATTCCAGCATCAGAAGCTTGTCTAGGACGATGGTAATATTTTTGCCACCTGCCTTCTATATTTTTAAACACAAGAATCATAAATTTCTAAAAGCTCTTCTTAAGAGCCTACACCACAAGATTAATTTGCTAACGATAACTTTGTTGATTTCAACGTCAATCGTTGTTCTAGCCGATGGTAACCTTTTTGTCGCCTTTATCCTTTTAGCCCCTAAGACGTCAAAATAACTAAATGCCTCTTTGCAACTTAAGCCAGCTTTTAGGATTTCAGTTTCAACCCTACTTCCCGGAAAGCACGATATTCCAAAAGTCTTTTCCCGTCTCAACAGTACTGTAATATACCTCCCAAATCTCGTGGTATTAATTAACACTTCTTCGGTTTCTTTTCAACTATAGTAATTCCTCCGAAATTGCTATTGCCGGAGAAATGTGCCCTTTCTAAGAATTTTGTGTGCGAAACCCCAATTTCTTACTTTCAGTCCCAAATGTTATTCCTAATTATTTCCGCTTGTATTCATCTTCATTAACTTTTCTTCAACTTTATGTTCAATTACACTTAATATAAATTGCTTCCTGACTATAACCAATATCATTTTACTACGATAAGGAGAGAGGGGGGAGTCGTAGAACACAAATGTGAAATCGTCCTACCCCTTTAAAGTGAATTGAAATTGAAATATTTTTACCCTGGCCGATCTTCATCTGCTGTTGAGATTTTTGTCTGCCTCACGCCTCTAGCGATATTGTGGCATATTTTCTGAATGAAAAATTCATTTCATTAAGCGATTCGCAATCTTTTTTTATAATTTACGTCATAAATTCTGGTGTCGTTGTCGTGTTGTCTTATAATATTTTGCGTTTTATTCTTGATACGTTTGGCAAAAAGTTTTTTTTTTCTGTTTTTTGTGGTTTCATAATAAGTAGAACAAAAGCATAATGCGGATCTACATATATAATAATATAACATAAATTTTCCTACATATAAAAGATCTTAATATCATCAACAGTAGATAATCTGTAGCAGCACAGAAGAACCATCCCAGCACTGTTGCCCTATCTTGTGCGATAGATTTACTACCCACAATAAAATTAAGATGATATATGTTTGAAATATTTTCCGGGACAACAAATTACGAGGTGGACACCGTTAAATAATGAAAATTTCTTTATCTGATGCCAAAACGTGCAGTGAGAGAACACTATTGCTACTGACTGGTTTCTATCTTGCGATTAAAGTCCTGAAATATTTTACAAGCTTAAGAGATAAAGAGAGCGGCACATTACGAAATACACTTCTTCATTCACATATTGTTTTCGAATCTAATTTTCTGTAACAATAGCAATCCTCCTGCAAAGGCAATATCTTCGGAATATTTTTTTTAAGGCAGCATCGAAGAGAGTTTCCAAAAACGATTCAGACTTTAAATACACTTCCACATAGGAATAGTCTCATCCAAGTCGCACAATGTTGAAGATAATTCTACTAAAGTACTTTTTCAAAATTAATAATCTATGTGATATAATGTCTAGTAAAAAGAAATTCATTATTTTTGCATAACGTTAGGGACTTGATATAGCATAGTTAGAATGGTCACACATAGGCCTTTTTAATCGATAACTTGTCGCTATTTTGGAGGTAATTCCTTTATGCCATTATTCCTTTTATTGGCAGCAGGTGTATTTTTCCAGCAAAATCATTCGCCTTGGACAGAAACGAATAGTAACCACTTGGTGCCAGGCCAGAACTGTAAGGTGGATGCATAGGAACCTCCCAAACAAGTTGCCAGAGCTTCCGACGATTCACTATCGGGGTGTGAACTGAGCTTGGAGGTTGTGAACATTTTCGCCAATAGGAATGAGGGTTTTTATGAGAGAGGCATAGTGGAATTATATTTAAAACGACAACAAGTTATTGAACAAAATTACATCATTCATTGACCCAAATCATATGCTAAATAAAGCCTTCAACGTCATGGAAAATAATGGATTTCTTTTTACTAGGCTTCTCAGTACTTCATTCCATCGGACGAAGTTAATGTTCGTCTTGAAATGACAACGTCATCAGTACAAATTCCCTTATACCGCACAAATAAGACATGAGAGAGCTTCTCACATTCAGTGAGTTTGTACGCATTCTATTTCTAGACGCACTTAACGACGCATTTATAATACTTGTCAATTATTCGACTACTTGAAGTCTTCGTCAGACATATCGAAGTAGCCCCGCTCAAATAATGTTAAGTGCTTGTATGCGGTGTTGAACCTGCCATAGTGTGAATGATAGCTACGTGTGCTAACCATCTCGCTACATCATCAGTAAAGGTCTCTTCTTATTGTTAACCAACGGGTTTTGAGCACTAACTTGGATTTATTTATTTATTTATTGGTTATTGCTGCTAACTTTCGTCGGCAGAGGTTAATGTTCTTCTTTGTCTTCGTTCGTTCGCTCGTTCTCAACCCTCTTTTTAATTTCCCCAAAGGCTTCCTGCAACATTTTAAACGTTTCCGCATTAAAAATTCTCTTTCGTAAAAAAAATTGAATGAAATTTATAATGTAAAATTTGGTGCCTGACAAAGTGTCATCAATTTAGAAAAAAATAATTTTCGACATTTTACTATAACCGCGTAATTTAAAATTACTTTTTGGACACAACAGCATGTCAACATCCATCATTTCTACCCGAAATCACTTAATTTCGCTGTAGCCGGAGCTATTAAAGATTTTCAAATCGGTTTTAAAACGGAATGTGATTTTACGTCGTAGGATACGCCTTTTGCCGCCTTATGCTTCTGTTAATTTTGTTTAAATTCTCTTTTTGTGGTAATTCGATTTGTATGAATTTGTGTGATTAAATCTTATTGAATTTTTGCTGTAATGTTATCGTAACGATATTTTAGAATTTTTTAAAACTATATATATATATATATATATATATACATATATATAATAAGTGAATTTCGTCTCTCTTGACGTTTTATTTTGATGGATAATTTTATACTCTCCCTTCACCCTGCCACATACAACACTTGAATGGATATCATTGCCATATTTAGCTAATATGCGCATTTTTTGATTTGGGAATTTTTGGTATGATTTCATTCCGTCCGTAATAATAAATGCTCTTGAATGACGAGTGATATTCAAAGTGATGTTATTTTTGTTACCCAATTCTATTTTTTTTAGTTTGTTTATTTATTCATTTTGCCAGAATGCTAAAAACGTCTTTGACTTCAAAACATTTTTTGTTTATGGGTGAAATGTGTTCCGAATTTTCATCTATATGTACTACACAAGTTCATTTAACTGAACGGTGACATCAATAAATGGTCTCTTTCGGAATCAGTACGTCAATCTAACCGGAAAATTAATTAATCTTTTTATTACCACAATGATGGCATTGTCAGAATACAGAAAACTAACAATTGAAGTAAATAAACAATAAAATTTCCAAAAAGTAAGTCCATATTTGTGGGAAATTTTTTTTTTTTTTTTTTAATTCTGGATTTATTACAATCTGTCCTTGGACATTCATTAATATTCACATTGGCCTACATACTACTTATATACTAAAATTTTATTTTTTATTCGGGAACACTTCCTTGAGTGTCCCTACTGCTTTATTCGTCCTGAGTAGCCAGGTCCTGTGTGGTTCTCCTCCTTAGTCTGGTAAATAATGGTGTTTCGTTCATCAGATTGGACGCCAGCTGATTCGGATGTTGTTGAATACGATTCATGTATCTAGCGGAGTATTTTTGGACTTCTTCCTTAATGAAGGGTGTTTTCAATTCTCTATGCAACTGTTTGTTCGAGAAGTATCTGGGTGCACCAGTAATGGTTCGCAGTACTTTGGTTTGAAAGCGTTGTAATATTTCAAGGTTAGAGTTTGCTGCAGTCCCCCATAACTGGATCCCATATGTACGGGCTTTAAGACGCATTTATAGATTTTTAATTTGTTGTCTAGGGATAATTTGGAATTGCCATTCAAAAGCCAATTTAAGGATCTTAGTTTGAGCCCCAAGGCCAGTCTTTTTGTAAATATATGCTTTCTCCAAGTTAGTGTTCTGTCCAAATAAATGCCTAGATACTTTGCATCATTTGCTTGAGGTATTTCAACATTATTAATAGAAACAGGAGGGCAACATCCTCTCCGAAGTGTAAACGTTACCTGAACCGATTTCGTTTCGTTTGCCTTTATTCTCCATTTTCGCAGCCATTTTGTTATGGTATCGAGATGATTTTGCAATTTTCTAGATGCTTGATCCGGGTTGACATCAGTGGCAAGAACAGCTGTATCGTCTGCAAATAAGATAAGAGTCCCTTCTTCTGTGGGTAGGTCCGAAGTGAAAATCAGATATAAGGTAGGACCAATAATGCTGCCCTGAGGTACTCCCGCATGCGATTTAAGCATGTCCGACATGTCTTCGCCGTGTTTAACAAAAAAGGTTCGTTCAGATAGATAAGATTTTAGAAAAATGAAGAAATTCGTGGGTAACATTTTCCTCAATTTGAATAATAAACCTTCGTGCCATACCCTATCAAAGGCTTGTGAAATGTCCAGAAATGGCGCATTGCAATACTTTTTCGTGTCGACAGATTTATTTATCAGTTCAACTAATCTATGAACCTGTTCAATCGTCCCATGTCCCTGTCTAAAACCAAATTGCTGATCAGGTATTAGTTTTTTTGACTCTATTATGGGGTTTAATCTTCGGAGAAATAAAATTTCGAGGGCTTTTGATGGTATAGGTAGGAGACTTATGGGCCTGTAAGAAGAGGTTTCTTCAGGTGGTTTTCCAGGTTTTCGTATCATTTTCACCTGAGATATTTTCCATTGTGGCGGAATGTACAACTTTAAAATGATTGCATTGTATATTCTTGTTAGAAGCTGTAAGCCTTCCTGAGGCAATTCTTTTAAGACTTTAGCAGTGATCAAGTCGTATCCCGGAGCTTTTCGGTCTTTTAAATCAGCAATTATATTTTTAACTTCGCAGGTGGTAATTTGTATAATAGGTAAGTCCATCTGGTAATCTTCATTTGGAAAGTTGTACAGCTCATTTAAAAAAGTGTCATTACCATGTTGTTCATTAGGTACGAACACTTTCTCCAGATGTTTTGCGAAAGTTTCAGCTTTTTCAGAATCACTTTTAGCCCATGTATTCTGTATGGTTCGAATAGGGGGATCGTGTTTTATGGACTTGTTCGTACGCTTTATTACTTTATATAGAGAGTAGTCGGTAGCTGCAGTTGCATCTAAATTTTCCAGATCTCTATCAGTTTTTTTACTATCCTCTACACTTAAGATCTCTTTGAGTTCTTTTGTTAACTTATTTAGAACCGCTTTATAGGGCGGATATCTAGTTCTCTGCCACTTTTTTCTTGCCTTTCTCTTTTCAGCCACTTTTTCTCTTATACTCAATGGAACTCTGTTCCGTTCGGGTATATTTGTTTCATTCAAAGGGGTAGAATTCCAAGCTGCTTGTTGGATAATATTATTAAACCGCTCAACTCCATTTATTATATCGTTGTCTGAGTTTAAAGCAATATGTATATTTACATTAGCTTTTACCAAATGTCGAAAGAGATTCCAGTCAGTTCGTTTATTATGGAGTACACAACATCTTGATGCAGGCAAAATTTTTCTGCCCAGAGTTACCCTTACTGGGGTGTGGTCAGACCACAAGTCATAAATGGATTCACATTGCACTGTCTCTTTCTTAATACCTCTTGTCACACAAAAATCTAGTAAATCGGGGATTTTGCTGCAGTCTGTTGGCCAATAAGTCGGTTGTGCACTTGATACCATGTAGAGGTTCATTGATTCAGCTGCATATTGAAGTTGACGACCTTTTGTTGTTGTTAGCCTAGAGCCCCAGATGGTGTTTTGGGCATTGTAGTCGCCACCTGCGATAAAGGTATTACCAAGTGTTTTGAAGAACTCCTTGTACATTTTACAACTTATTTTGTGTTTGGGGGGACTATATATTGCGGAGATACTTATTGGGCCGGACCAATCTTCAACCACTATTGTTGTGGCTTGTATTTCTGCCCTTGCATATGGGTTTGACAAATGATGTTTTATGTTGTTTCTTATAAGTATTCCAGAGCCTCCGTGTGCTGTACCATCTGGATGTATTGTGTGATAGAATTTATAGTTCGGTATAGAAAAATAATCCTTACGGGTAAAATGAGTTTCAGAGACAAGCAGAATGTCGATATTATGCATATCTACAAGTGTTTTGACTTCCAGGTTGTGTTTAGATAACCCGTTTGCATTCCATGAGACTATTATCAATCGATCGAATTTATGGCATTTTAGATATTAGAGTTACCAACATTGTGGTCATTGCAGTCATTTGCTGCATCATCTGCTTCATTACCGCCATCATTTCGCGGAATTCATCAGTGAGTGTAGTGATCAATTTGCTCTCTGTTGGATTTGTATCAGCTTCTCTTATATTATGCCTTGGATTGTTTCCGTTTCTAGCGGTTTCTGCATATGTGAATCCATGGCGCCTTTCGGCGGCCTTGCCTTGCAGAGGTGCCGGGTAATTTGCACCTAAGGCGGGAAAAGTGCCTAGCACGGGGGTGCCAGGTTGCTTTTCAGCAATAAGAGGGGCTGACTCTACGGGACCTGACGAGGGGTGTTTGTCAGGCTGCTTGCCAGCTTTACGAGGGCCTGGTAAATAATGGAAAATAATAAGCGATAAACCAATTTAATTGTAATTAAATTTCTACTAAATTTTAACTTTAAATAAATCTATTTTGTTTATTGATATACATTTGATTGCCGAAAATCTGTATTTTTCAACATATTTAACAATACCAAAATTGAGATATGACATCTAAAAAATCACTTTGCCAATAAGTTTGAAGAATCGATTTCATAGTAGGGCATCGAAGTTTTTATTTAGGCGAGTGCTAAAGATAAAGCTAACAATTAACAATTTAATAATCATTGCCCAGCGGGTCGGATATATTAGGGTAATTGGTGCAATAACCGAAAACAAGTCAACCGGTATAAACAGGGATAGGGGCTAAAGTGTTACCAATTTCACGCTGTTGTAGCGAACAAACGTCTAATGACAGTGCTCTCGTTTTTTGACAATCAGCAGTCTGTTATATTGCTTACAAGCCTGCGGAAGCAAATAATTTTACAATGGAGTTAAAAAATTATCGAAATGGAATTCAGACATAATGAAATTATTGCTGCGTATTTCGTTTTAAAATCGCGAACCAGCCATTTTTAATGAGCTACGACATTTACTTGTGAACAGAATGTTAGTATATCGGACAATTACCTGCGGTAATGATATTGGCAGCATCAAAAATCGCCATCGTCAGAAATAGTTCGAAAAGTGAAGGCCAATATTCAACGTAATCCACGATAAAGCGCAGTTTAATTGGTGAAAAATTTTCATATGTCTTCTCGTAGCATGGGACACATATTACAAATAGAACTACAATTGAAGCTCTTTTAGTTCATATAGCAAGAGGGCGTTAAAACACTTGCTGGTGTTATTCATTTCTTCACAACAATGTCCACCATATTCCCTGGATTTAAACCCAATAAATATTTCCGTACGGCCCATTTTTGAGGTCAAAGTATCAACTAAAAAATATTAGGCGGTCAACGCCTAAAAGGGAGCCACATCCGTGCAGCGTGTACAATAAATAATAAATAACATAATAATAAATATTAGTAAACTTTACGATGTACGGACAGTTAAAAAACGTCGACAAGCTTCATTCCCATCTTGTTTCGTAATTTTTTCCACCGCCTATATTCGACATAATACGCTGCATTTATAAGGGACATTCCCAAATGTGGTTTAAAAACCCCCGGGTGATGTAGTTAATTAAGGTCTGAAATTGGGGATATATTCAGATTCATTAATAAAAATATATTGTGGTTGATTAATAATTTTGGTTTACTACGACGTCTAGACCCTGGGTAATGTCGACAATTTGTTATCGTATCGGAGAATTGACTCAGTGGGTAATTCGGATTCGTTTTCGTTGGCTGTCGTTCATATTGATGATTGGAATAAATACCAAATACCAGCAACATGATTGATATGTTATCAGATTCGATTAAGTGCACAAAAATGCATAATATTCAATGAGTAACGAGTATTGGAGGAACTTTAGGGTAGCAGACGTGAGTCCGAATAACAAAATCGAGAAACTTTCGGGTAACAGACCAAAATCGAAACAATATGGGGGAGCAACATATAAACACCAAGGTAACAGTTCGAAATCTAAGTATAAACGCATGACTGACCAGAGTCTAAATAGCTGAAATACCAAATATGGGAAAGCTTGGTATGACAGACGGAAAAACGGGTAACAAAATTACGAGAGCTTTGGATAACAGCCCGATATGGAAATACCAAAGGTAAGGAACCTTTAAATAATAAACCGATATTCCGATAACAAAAGCAATAACCCAAAAGAAAGGAAGTTATACGAAAAAACCGAAAACCCTCAATTTATTTCTCCAATGTACTAAAAGAAAAACAACTCATTCTTTGTTGCAGATATTACAAATTTTGAGTTAAAGCCTTTTCATATTAAGGTAACGTGAAGTAATAACATTTTCATGTTTTGGCATTACGACTAAACCGTCCTCTCGAGTGTAAACGTTCTAGCTTTTGCTCTCTTTTCATTCGCTCCCTCTCTTCTACTAGCGCCAATATCTTAAGACATCTTGAGACACATTTGTCATGCGCCGAAGCAATGAGCTTCACCGAACTAACACAGTACACATACACATATATATATATATATATATACATATACACATACGAAATGGCTGATACTGGCTAAAACAAAGAAACGATGACCCATGGAAGAGCACGCAGATGAGTGTAGCCAAAATGAAAAGTATTCATGCTTAAGGTATGCGAACTAAGCAGCCACCAGAGGCTTCCCAGATGAATGGATGCAACAACGAGTGAATCAAGTGAGTGGCAGCGGCGGCACAGCTGGTTGCTTAGCTCCGATGATGGCTGACTAAAGAGAAAGCATGCAAGCAAGCAACTACTTACTAACGCCTCAGCTGCTACTGTAGTGTTGCTGATGAGTTGGGAAATTCGTGGCGACGAAGAAAGAGAAAATTTCAAATGAATGAATTTTTGTTAGCAAATAATGCTTATTTTTGGTAAAGCTCAAACAGATGCAAATCAAAGTGTTTGGGCTATAAAATGAAAATGATTTAACAAGATATGCTCACTTTTGTCCCGGTCATCAAACGGAAAAGAAGTGGTTCTTCAGAAGAAGGCCACATAAGAAAAGCTATACCAAAACGACAAAACTGAAATAAAACGCAAAACTTATAAACAAAGAGGAAATATTGCAGAGTTTTCCAAAACAAAAAAACGAAAATAAATTTTATAAGGAGATTTAAAAAATAAAGATATAAAAAATCGTCTTGAAAATTAATTGATAATTCAAGAGGCACCACTGTTTGTGAATGAACATATTGAATTTACCTGTACCACGCATATTTGTTTATATAATATATATGTATGCGCATAGAAATTGTATGATCTATGTATATACATAACTAAGAAAAATGTTCATAAAAATCCCATAAAAATTTTCAAAAGACATCAGTCGCCAGACGAATATTAAAGTGAAAGGGTATTAATCTGAAAAACAAAAAGCGATAATAAATACTAAAAATAGAAGAAAAAGTATTTCATTTAAAACAAAAAACAATATTACCAAACCGTGGAAGCTGAACCATTGCCGATATACAATATATATTAAATCCGATTATTTGTCAAAGACAACAAATCAAATGATATAATTTTTGCTGGTGAAGATTTTGCTGCAACTTAAAAAGAAAAAATTTAAAAAATACAGAAAATAAACACAAAACACTTAATTTTTTGTTGTTCACTGTATAATTATAGTTATAGATAGTAAAGCTTAGCTGTTGCTCTAAACTGTTGTTAACAATTTAACACTCAAGCTTAGCAACGCAAAAGTGTGCGCGTGTGCTTTATAAATCTGCGTTACGATCTTACAAAAACGCAGCAGTAATCAATACGGTTGCGTTTAAAACCACGATATTTTGAAAACTCAAATTTATGCCAAAGGCTGTTAAGTGTGGAAAAAGAAAAGAAACTCTTTGAAAATATTTTATAACTTCACAACAAATCGCAACAACCAAAAAAATGGCGGATTTATCACATGAACTAGGTGCTTTAAGATTTGTGGTGGTAAGTAATGGATATATTTTTGTAAAAATGTAATATTTTCATAATTTCATGAACAAAATCTTTACTTCGTGGCAAAGTGATTAATTACTACTTAAATTTATTTTATTGCTTACCACATTGCCATCGAAATTCCTGGTTTATACGTTCCATTCCAAAAAACGAATAATCGATGTTAGCATACAGGTTTCTCCTCTCAATGTGAAATATGCTTTATATCGTAATCTTATTTCGCAAAATAGATTTCCACAAAGTCATACGATGCGAAGAAATCAAATCCTCGAAATGAAGAACTTAAGTGCAGTGTAAACATCATATACCCTATACCACAGAAAATCTTGTCTCAGTCGTGATATCGTGCCAGCAATGAAATCAAGGAACAGAAAATGTTTTGCTCGTTTGATTTATAATGGCATTTTGGCTTCAAATCAAAGTCACCTTATCGGTTAAATCTGACAGAATCCTGTTTCCTTCACCTCCAATATTTCTGATCAAAGTGAGCATCTTCGGGGATTAGCCAATCATTTTGAATTTAGTTTCAGGTCAAAATAATTTTATTGGTTAAATCTATCAAATTTTCGCTTCTTTCGCCTTCTGAATTCCAATTATTATGTTTTACCGATATGAGCAAAAAACATCCATCTTTGAGTATACAACATTAAACACCAGCACTGTTAAATTTTTGACAGGACTTAAATTTGCAAGACTTTAGTAATTTTTTTTAACTCTTCATATTTACTTCCTGAAAAATAAGCCATATAATGCCGCCGCAGTTTGTTATGAATGTTTGATGGAATTGCGCCACCGCAATAAACTTTCTTCCTTGCTTAAACAAGTAAAAACTGCGTTAAACTCATCGTTTAATAAATGGGAATGGCAAAAGTGCATAATTTTCATACAAAAGACATCGAAGTATTTTGTTCTTCCTGCGAAATACGAGTATATACATATATTTTTCATAATTCTTTCTTGCTTATAAATTGCCATCATATCCAGCTTTTAAATAAAGAATAGCAAATAAGAATACTGAATTGGACTAGTTCTTCCTATTAAACTAAATTTAGACAATTTGGAATCATTATGACCGGTATGCAGCTCAAAACAAATTTACGCTTCCAAAAAGCACCTTTTTATGATCATCCAAAATTATCACCACCTGAAATTTCAGCCGCTTTCAATTTGAACTTCACGAAAATTCCGATCGGAAATGGGATTACAGAGATGTTTTCTTCACAAAATGCAAATATTTCTTAATTTTTCCCCCACAAAAACCGTGGTCTTCATAACCATTAGAATTTGTTCACACAAGCCGTATACAGGTAAATAAACAAAGAGCAAACGAAACTTTTTCTTTTTTTTTTTTGCTTAAAATTAGGCTTCAAGCGATACCTGATCTATTGTGCTTCCAATAAAAACATGGGTGGATGGGCTGATTTACTTAAACCAACTGAGATTGTCATGACAACTAAAGACATTTACATAGTGTGCAGTTCCAATAATTGTTGGTAACGAATTACCAAAATTAGTATATTCGCTGTAATGGGTGGATAAATATTTCGTAAAAGTAAAGATTTTCAAAAGAAGTTTTCTTTCTATCACGAGATCCATACGTACCATAATATCTAAATGAAATCCATACGGCGGCTTCAAGCTAAATTCACATTGCGGCGTAAACATTGAATTTCGAAATTATAGCGGATTGATCGCGTGTTGTGTCATATAAATATTAAAGATTTTAACGAAGAATATCTTGAGTTTTTTCAGAAATTTTACCAACTCAACCAATTTAATGAAGAGACAGATTAATATGTCCACATATGTTCATTTATCCCCTCTAACTTTTGCTTTGAGGAATTAAAAAGATGTTAAGATGAAAAAATAATAGATAAATATTCCGAAATTGATTAGTATAAGTATATATAAGTATATTCCACAATTTTTGGTATAACAACTATTCTGTACATCATGAAATTTATTTAATTTGTCCAATGCGATATTGAGCGGCACGATGGTTAGAATACGCAACTACCATGTATATGGTCACGGGTTTGAAGCCCAACATCGAATCAAATATTTTCTTTGAACGGCGGTCACATAGATGTGTCTGTCGAGCACTTTGAGCAGTTAATAAATCGATATGTTTAGTAAAAACTAATCAAACTGACGTTTGGAAGCCTCGTCAAGTAGCAGAGCAATGAATATGAAAAGCTCTTCAGTATGCCAGTCGTGGGATATAAGTGAATTTATTTATTTTTATTTTAGTATCCAAAAAGAGTGTTTGAATGCAATTCGAAATGTATAACCTCTAAATCTAGAAGTTCTATAAATTATGACAAATTAACGATGAGTTTCCTTCACAGGACTTTATTTCATTATATGATAATATCACATGAAAATAAATAACAACAGCGCATTGTACACGATTTCGCCACATTCAATAGCTGATTTTTAACAATTTAATTAAGTGATTTCCTGTCTTTTCTGATTTCGATCCATTCAGCGGCTGATTATTATATGGACAACCAGCTGTTGAATTGAACGCTGTCTCAATCTGCCGCACAAAAGATTTTATGTCTACACTGAGCATGACTTGATAATGTGGTGATTTTGGTTAGTATAGCGGTAAACTGTTTCTTATAAAACTGAAATAAAAATCAGCTGAATTTCCAACAAAATTTTCTCATCTTGAATTAAAGATCAGCAGAACTACAATGTTAAGCTTAGATCCCACTATCGGCGCACATAGCACAATATGTACCGATTTTTATTGTGCTACATCGGTGCGTTTGACAAGGATTTGGGCAATTACTTTTTGAGCAGTCACATTATCATCGCATATTGTGCTATTTGTTTTCGGTACATGTCGGCCGGAAGAAAAATTTGTGCATAATCTGCAAAACGTGGTCACACTATCAGCGCACTTTTTGAGAAATTGAATCATATGTTTTTTGTTTACATGTCTTCGCTGATTGATTTACAAAATTGAAAATCAATTTCTTATTTTACAGCATTAAAGCGGTGTAATAAAAAAGATAAGCAAAAAAATAGTACAATAACTTCAGCGTAATATAATTCTTTGTTTACACATTGATTTTAGCGGAGGGAATGGATTTCTACCAGCAGCAGAAAATTGCCACCGGCTTGTATATTGTGGCGTCAATGTTAAAAAAGAAGCAGGAACTGAAAAATAAAATAAATAGAAAGAAACGAAGCATTTGGGTTGACTCGTTCGTCCAAGATCCGGAAACTCGTGGCCTTTTCCTTTTGTTTTCCGGGTTTGATGTAGACAATTCTTCAAAACTTGTTTCGCCTTCTAAAATTTCGTAGTCTGAATACATTTTTAATGATTTTTTTTGTGACTACGCGTATTCAGTTTAAATTTTCTTTTTTGTGCTTCTTCCGCTTTTCTTGTGTTTACAAACAGTGTTGTTCTTAAAAATCGGCGCTAATTGTTAACTTTGATCGGGGTGCAAGTGGCCGATAAAAACCGTCGCATTTTTAACAATTTTATTGTTCCACTTTATGTACAGAGTGTTCACATTATCGGTGCAACAGGGTTGTATTTCATTATTTTTAGTCAGCACGATTTCGGCACAGATTGTCCCATTTTGACAAATGTTGTGCGTTCCCACTATCAGCCTATTAAATTTTACAAAAATCGGTACATTGCGCCGATAGTGGGATCCCAGCTTTAGTCTCTACCTATATCTGTGATCACAACCCGTAACAGCCTAACTCGAGTTAGGACACAATTGAGTTATTAGCACCATCGTATTCAGCGTATCTAAATTTATTTGCT
The DNA here is from genome assembly GCA_019455685.1 of Philornis downsi. Taxonomy (NCBI): domain Eukaryota; kingdom Metazoa; phylum Arthropoda; class Insecta; order Diptera; family Muscidae; genus Philornis; species Philornis downsi. The sequence goes on along the minus strand of JAHXMU010000099.1, from coordinate 3,290,367 downwards.
CTAAATTTTTCATGTTTGTATCTCTTCTAGGAAGGCAATTAATCCTAAAAAACCTAATAGCTTAAGTTATTTTTCTAAATGACTGTTTTAGCATAATTGCCTAAGTCAATTTAGTATTACAACAAATATAAACATTATTTTTTCATCATTGCCTTAATCAACTTAAGTTTAAACTTTATGAATTCTTATATAGGAATAACAACCTAACTTTACATGAGAGATCGAATCTGAAATATTTTGACATAGAACAATAATTTATGTCAATTTAGGCGCACTTAAAGTTTTTTTATTTAATCTGGAATAATAGCCTAACTCAACTTGAACTTTTTGACTTTCTTTCGTTCAACAATTCATAAGAGCCTAAGTGTCTTTTTCGAAAATATCTTTTGACTGCGAGAATAAACAACTATTTTTTGTTAACAACTAAGTAAAGAAATTCGTTTCCTTGGAATCTGTAGCAAAGTTTTCCAAAAAAAACACCTTCTCCTGATTTTCAGTGAAGATTCAAAACTTTAAACTCCTGTACTGAAAATATTGAAAAACAGACTTAGGCTGTTATGGGTTGTGACCACAGATATTTGGTTATCACTGACTATACGATCAAAAAAATTTTAGATTTTTTGATAAAGCAACTTATGCTTTCATACTTTACCGTTACAGTGGAATTCCATTTAGAGTAACGCGGTTTGTGGATTGTTTCGAAAAGTGGTATTTTAAAAACCGACTCCGGTGGGTTGTTTAAAGAAAAACGCTGACTTAAACTGGTTGCTGTTGTCCAATCTAGAAATTATTGAATATTAAAGCATCTTTATCATCTGATATTTAAAATCAATCACGTTTTTAGAAGAAATTAAAACATTTCTTTATAGAGTCTTAGACGCAGTAACATTTTATATTTTAAATAAAGTCAAAATTTCGTTGTACAGTTTTGTTTTCAGATCTACTTAAAATTGTTTGCCACAAAACCTCATAGTTTGAATTATATTTTTGAATGTTTCGTTGTTAAAAATAAAAATTAAATTGATTAAAAATTAATTAATTAAATAAAAAATATATTAATTAACAGTTTAAATTTTAGATGCCTAACATATTCTTTGAACGAATATTTTCAAATTGGTACACCCAAGAAATTATATAGTTGATAATAACCAACATATTAATACCATTATCGTATAATATTATTATCTAAATCTAAGGTAACTTAGTTGTAAATTTAACAAGTTGTAAATTTAACTATTGGTAACAATGGTTAATTGATGGCAACGATGTCTTCGATTACAATTGACAACAACTACGAATTGGTTAAAACGATGAAATCAACAAAAATGACAATTAAAATTAAAATTCAATAACATCAGAAGGTCACATCTTTCTGCAGAGAACATATAGGGATTCATTTTTAATAGGTCGCCTTCTCAAAATAATATTGTTTCTAAGCCTACCATGAGAATTTTCTGCGGATAATGGATTTTCTTCCTCAATTTACGAAATAAAAAGGAAAATGTTCGTTTAAATAAATATTTTTACACATGCATTTGGAAAACTTGCCGTGATTTGTAAATCTATAATAATTTACTTTTTTATACATTTCGGGCGGTACGTTTGGGGATTATTCGCGTAAACACCCACAAAAAGTCTATCAGCCTCAAATCGCCTCAAATTCACGTCACCAAAACGTGAAATTGCGCTATTTGGGAACTTCTCATGCAATAAAGCCAAAATCGGCCGTGTTGAACCACGTTTGAATCACCACTTTTGTAGTAAGTTTTAACTATTTTTGGCACGTTGTTCGGTTGTTAAACGATCCATATTCGTAGATGGTAAGCCTTTAACTAAATAAATAACATTTCAGATGACAGGTATTTAACGGCTGACAACATCGCCAGACCGGCAGTTTTGAAACCACTAAATGGATAACCCTGATAACGCAATTGCACAAAATTGAGATAATTAATTTGATTTTCTCGAAATGAACTACAAATATCTTTAGTTATGTAATTGTAAACTTTTTTGGGTGTATAGAAACATTTCAAATAATTTAATAATTATAATTTTTTTGTTTTTTAATTGACTAAAATTCGATTAAATTTTCTTCTGTAAATTAATTGCAACTTTTAAGACTTGAATTTTAATTACTTCTAAAGGTAACAATTTTGAATAAAAAATATTTTTTTAATGTATTTCGAACAAAAACTACGGCAACGGCTTTTTCAAAAACAACCGAGAGATCGGTTCTCGATTCGGTTTTTTGCATACTCTAGCGCCATTACCTAAATTTGAGTTGAGTTAACTGCGTATTCTTGTTTCTCCACTACGTTATATGGAAGTAGAACAATTCTTACAATATGAAATAATTACTAGTCAGCGTGTGGCCTGCGTTGATGGTTGGTGGCAGTACCTGATTTCCAGTAAAGTAGAAAAGTCACAAAATATAAAAATGGGTGACACACTCAGCCAGATGCTAGAGTGGGTCATCTATCTAGTTAGCGTTGAGTTAAGCCGCAATGGAACAAGTTAAACGACAAAAACAAGAACCATTGGAACCATTGGAACCATTGGCTGGTAACGAAGCAACACAACTATTCGTAGGTAATTTTTTTATAATTGTGATGTACAAAGTTAGGTATGACTGTAAATATGAATGCGCACAAACTTACTGTGTAAAAGAAAGCCTCTTCGGAATGTAAAGGGACATAATAGCAAGAAGTTTTGTTTATTTTTTTCTATAACTTGAAATGAAAGTCAATCGATAAAAAAAAACTGTAACACTCTGCTATAACTTAAAATACATGTTTTGAAAAATTGTCTACGTACATTTCTCTGAAAATCTGCTTGCAAATGAGAGAAACCTACACAATATAAAGACAATTTTCTTCCCATGGCATCTGATTAGTAACTATTATGGATACTGGATAGACAGTACGTTCGTTCGTTTGTTCGTTCAGACGTTACTGTTTGTACAATTTAAAGGGCTGAGAAATTTCATGTTGTATAGAAATTTTTATTGTTCATTCAAAGTTGTGCATCAAAGTGACTCTTTGCCGTTGTCGTTTGGTGTTATTTTAAGGTTTTCCAGTAATTAATTATCTACTTTCTCTTCGTTGTATTAAAATGACATGACATGAGGTTGTATGAAGAAGATTTAATCTAAATTTAATAACCGGCCGACCGGGAGTGAAGCTACTGACGAAAACACTTAATGAGACAGAATACCATTCTATAATTTTCTATCGATTTATAGCCAACTGTAGTTTCCCAAAGTCCGAGATATGAGGTGTGTTCAAAGAATAAGGTGAATTTTCAAATTTCACGGGCTACGTACATTCGACTTTTGATTTATGTTCGATGCATGTTTAGTTTGTTTGTGCGAGGCATAAATAAGACAAGTTCTTTGCGCGTTCGGCGATTCTGTTTTTATCTCTTCAATCGTCGCAAAACGCCTTCCTTCCATGGGTCTCTTCAATCTTGCGAACAGAAAAAAGTCGGAGGGGCCAAATCTGGTGAATACCGTGGCTGAGGCATGATAATGGTGTTGTTTTTGGCCAACTAATCTCTCACAAGCAAAGATGAGTGAGCAGGTGCAGTGGTAAGAACTCCTGATGCACTACGCCATGCTAATCGAAGAAAACATTGAGCAAAACCTTGGCATTTGATCAAACTTGGAGTGCTTTTTTTGGTCTTGGCTCTCCTGGATTCTTCCATTGGGACGATTAGGCTTTGGTTTCGATGGGCTTCGAAGTCATAACCATATACCCATGATTCGTCACCAGTTATGACCCTTTTAAGTAAACTTAGATTATCGTTGACGTCATTCAACAAATCCTGAGCGATGCTCATGTGACATTGTTTTTGGTCAAAATTCAGCAATTTTTGAACGAACTTTGCTGCCACATGCTTCATGAACAAAAATTTCCGAAAAGATTGCATAGCATAAGCCAACCGATATGCCGACATCCTCAGCAACTTCTTTAATTGTGATTCGACGATTCTCCATAACAATTTTTTTCACCTTCTCAACATTTTCATCGGTTGTTGATGTGCTGAGGCGTCTAGAACGAGCGTCGTCATTCACATCTTCTCGACCTTCTGTGAAAAGCTTGTACCACTTGTATACATTTTTTTTTGTCACTGTCAACATTTCAATTGTTTTTGAGCACTTAATTCCATTTTTTACACAAAATTTGATGCATCTTTTTTGATCCACTTTTTTCGACAGCAGAAAATCGCCGAATACGCAAAACAATTCTTATTTATGCCTCTTACAAACAAACTAAACATGATATATGGATAAAACCGTCAACATATCTTCGAGACGAGTGTACCAACATAAAAAAATAATCGAAAGTCGAATGTACGTAGCCCGCGAAATTTGAAAATTCACGTTATTTTTTTAACACACCTCCTAATTCATTATTGGAATTACCATATACAGTATCAAGCCCTCCTGCGGAAAAATTATTTTTGAGCCCTTTTAATTTTTCTGGAGTTGTTGCAAAAGTTTCTGACCATGTTGATATTTGTTGCCATTTTGCGTTTTAACTAAAAAGATTGCATTTTATTTTTGTCTTAAAATCATCACATGCATTTTCTTCTCTGGGAAGAAATTTCGATTTATTTGACACAAATAATGCTTTTTTGTAATGCTTTATTAATGATAATGATAATAATTAAAGTGTATGCCGTTACACATCTGGCGTATCGAGCTTTAATTTACGATAAGTCACAACATTACCACATTACTATTTGTTACCGCCAAAAATATAAAGCCCAGAAAGAAGCGTTTAAAGTATCAACTATCTTTTGACCAAGTGCGTTTTATGATGTCTGGCTGGCTGGGTGGTTGACAAGATATAAATATATATATATATATATATATATATATATATATATATGGAACTTTTTAAAACTTGGCACAGCCTAGTATTTTGCTAGATCGTAGCCGAGAATTATAACTAGGGAATATCGATCCAAATTTCTCCCTGTAACTCCTCATCCGTAACCTGCAGCAACTTGGATTTTTGTCCCTTGCATTAATTCCTGGTAAGATTAGAAAAATCGAAAAATCGTGATTATCCTTGCCATTGTTTAGACTCATATTTATGCCTAATCCGAATCTCAAAATTCCGTATAGTTCACAAGCTATAGTGATTTTTCAAAACAGCGAAAAAGCTACTTCTATAAATTGTTAATCCACTTTGCAATTGATATTACTGAGTGTCATAGAGTCTGTGATAAATGTAAAAGCTTTTGAGATTTTATTTCTAAATAACTTTCAACACATTGAAATCTAAATATCTTTTAGGTTATGAATTACAACAGAAATGTATAATTTGGCAATCGCGTTTTGAACAATTTATTTATATTTATTTATATTTATTTTTATTTAACCGCATTACTGTCTGCTAGATAAAACAAGATAGCACAATGAATTTACCAGTCAGTCGAAGGAATCAAATATGAGAAAAAATCCATTGAAACAGCTAATCCTTCTTTGTATGCCTTTTTGCCCTAAAAATTCCTAAAAAGGTATTCATCTCTCGGATTAGCAACAATGTTTGTGACTTATATGGATGATTTAACAAAACGCATGTGTCAAAATTCTTCTACTTCTTAGGTGGCGACTGGAATAGACATACTTATATACTATACACCGCTCGTAGAAAATAATTCCAAGCGCTTCAATATCCTCCAATACGTCACACCAAGTTTCGATGGTACTTCAAAAGGCCGGTCCTTCCAAAGGAGTTTTGGTTGCGCTCTTCTGCGTCGTTCATCGAGTTCGTTATCGAAAACTCTCCATGCCGGAGCATTTGGGTCCATCTGCACAATATGACCCAGCCAACGCAACCGCTGTATATTAATGCGTTTGACCACGTCGATGTCGGCATATAGCTTATACAGCTCATTGTTCATGCGACGCCGATACTCTCCGTTAATATATTTTTTTCGCCAGTACTAATTCATCCGCTTGCGTCATAATCCAAGAACGGTCGGCCAATTGAAGTTGATGAGCACGAAATCACAACCGTTATGAAACAGACCAACCCGTTTCTGTCCGAAAAGTTACAGAAAAGCTGAAAATGCCGCACACGACCAACGAAAATCATTTGAAACCGTACTTGTATGGTTTCCGCACGAGCCAAAGAAACCTTATTTAACAAAGCGGATATGCACTTGTGATTTGTTACTTAAATGTAAGCAAAATAATACCTTTCTGAAACGCGTTGTGACTGGGGATGTGAACTCAAATTTCGTCAAAGGCTGAAATGCACAAAAAAGGTTGTGTCGTGCAACTATTGGGTTCTTAACAGAGTGGTTTACTTTGAACTGAGATCAATGTTAATAGTTGATGAAGCTTAATGAATTCTGAATTGGAGAATTGCAAAGTAGTGCTTTTTTATGGAGGCCTAGTGGGGATTCGACAAACATTATTGGAGCTTGGATGGGAAATGATGCCACATTCACATTTATTGAAATGAAAATTCTTCAATTCAATAAACGACCGAGTTGTTCCAAAATATTGCAGACAAGAATTACCCATTCGTCAAATTTGGGCTAAACGGTAACAAGTCATTGAACCAAACGACACTTATATTATAGATTAGAATTAATTATTTTACTTTGAACAGAAAAATCGGAATCACTTTCTTGCTAACCAAATACATTTTATCTGCCAATTGTTGAAAACATTCAGTTCAGTGTTTGTCTCTATAAAAAATGTTGTTTTCTGAAAATATCACTCTCTAAAAGTATAAAAATTTTGATTTTTTAATTCTGTAAAAGCCACAACAACTCAAACGAAATATTCACTTACTATAACGTTTATGAAGTAACAGAGATTTTCGGTATTTCCAACAAAAGTTGATGTTTTAATAAATGTTAAAAAAAAAAACGCAAAAATTTGGATTTTTTCAAACAAGATTTTCCATATAATGATAAACGGGCAAAGAACAAGCGAAAATGTCCGCAGTGTTCTTTGTTTAACTTGTTTTATATTTGCCACCATAGAATGGGTGATATCTCCATTTTGTCATTCCACCTGTAACAACTAGAACCACACATCTCAGACGACTCGACTCTCAGCTAGGTAGCTAAGCAGCTGAAGTTTGACATCGCAGATAAGTTCGAAATTGTGCAAAATCTAAAAGCTAAGCACAGTCACTGTAGAAGTGAACTAAGCCGATATATTATAGCGATGAATCGGCACAACGACTGCTATACTATAGACCGCAGGTTTATACGATAAATGCTACTGCTTGCAAGTGTCACAATGAGGGCAAATTGGTAAAGTGATAAAAAAAAATGTTCACCCAGGAACTAAACCTAACTTTTGAAAAATGATTTCTCATTCCGAATTTTTCTAATATATGTACCATTTATTCATTATAGCATTTTGGCATTTGATAAATGTGAAAAGGAACTGTTCTAATTTATATACAATTGTAAGGGCCAGCTCTAGTTGTGGACTTGGTTATTGAATAGTACTAAAAAATCATGATTTTCCACTGGAGAAAGGAAACAAGCCAAAATACCAACCTGTCAAAGGGTAACACTTTCTACAAAAAAAAACACAAAAAAAAATCTGTCGGGTGAAGGGCAGAGGAAATGTTGTATTTTTTCCAGAAAATAAAACACCACTGATTGCTACTGTTCATTTATACTGTTAATTAATTTTGTCACTTAATTTCCAAATGGGTCCGAGCGATTTAATTCGCTTTTGAACACCAATTTTTTGTTTCTGCAACAAAACTTGAACAATGGCTTTTAATTTATGAACATTTTTAATTAATAATATAAAATGGAAGTAGTTTAATGAGCTATTGTGTTCTAAAAAACCGAATGAGTGAAAAAGGTTGAGTTATTTGAATATTATATTTTATAGTTCAATTGTATCGAAGCTTAAATGTTGAAAGTGGTGAAGTGGTTCAATAAATATTTCAATAAATAGTGATCATTAAGGCCACAAATAAAACGAAAAACATTCATAGCCTGACATAACCATTCCCGTAATGCTACTGTCAAAGAAAATTTTCGTGAAGAGCTGCGCACTAAAAAAATGAAGAGTTGTTGAAAAATTCAGCTACCGAAAATTTCGGTAGCCCAATAAGTATGCATTATTTATGGGAAACGAAAAATTCATTTGAGCTGCCAAATAAGTGTTTTAAATCCGTTTAATATGGTAACACTGTAAAAGATTGGTTTGACTGATATACCCCATTTGCAAGGTTTGGTGAATGTTTAATTTGAAAAATCTGTTAGATCAATCTATTAGTGTGCATTGCCTTATGTAATTTCTTACGTACGTAAAATCAGTCTCATTCGCTTTAGGCAAATTTCGATAGATAAATAAATAAATAATTCGTCTGATAATGCATTTTGCCAAACTTAACATTAAAGCATCGGCACTTGTATTATCCGACTATACAAGATAATGATGCATATGATACTACAATCGAAGAGGTGTTCGAAGTAGGGGAAAATTTGGAAAATATTTTTTTCAATTATTTAATGATTTTCTCTTTACATGGTTTTACTTTGTAGATCACTTTCATGGAAATAAAATAATATTTTTGTTATTGATAACACGTACTTTTAGTACGCACAATTACGGTAATCATTTACTGCAGTAAGACTGATCGATATCGTCAAAAGGGTTGAGCTTTTGGTGCAGCCACTTGAACGGCAACTGTGACAAAGTATAACTTGGTAATTTCCATAAAAAATATCAGCTATGATCATAATTTACCACTGCAAACTTGTTATTGTCAACTAAGCAAATTTAAAAGCAGCCAAGTGAGAGGACAATTAGATGACATAAATACTTATACAACTTAAACATTTTCATCTATTAAGACATAAAACAAGGTCAAACGTTTGGCTTTCCCTTGAAGGTACTTAAATAAATCGGCTACCAAAAAAAAAAAATTTATATAGGTATGGTTTGTGAGATGCTTATTCATGGTAGAGGAGTGATTATGTTGTAGGGTTGTATCGTTTAGTAACACTTGAAATTTAGCGCCAGTTGAACGTTAAATTAACTAAAGTCAATACTTGTTAATTTTGAACAAGTCCGGATTGTCCGGATAGCAGGTGACAAATTTATTTGAGAATTCTTTATGGTAAGGCTTCATATCACAGAAGCAGGCTAACAACCAATAGGTATCAAAATGCTAGACTGGACCCATCATAGTACAGACTTAAATGTAATCGAAAATACGTAAAATATATTCATATATGTAAAAAAGCAGAAAAGAAGTGCCTTCTTGACTAGAATGAGGGATGAAACTGTCGACGAAGTGACTAAGTTTCGGAAGGCCTGTCTTCTAATTTTCTACAAAATTTGGTGAACTTAATTCCTGACGGGCTCAGAAAGTCATTAACGCATATGGCGGTTATATATTTTTTATTAACTTATTAAACACTTTGCCTGCTTTTTGATATATGTAAGTCCTTTTTTAAATAAAACTGGAATGCCAAAATATGCCTAAGTATGAAATATTTTGGTAGTAATAAATTTCTTTTCAAAAACTAATATTGTACAAAAAAAAATTATCTATAGAACTAATTTATTCTCCGATTAAAATGTTAAGAAAATTATAAGCAAAAACTAACATACCGACGACTGTTTATGAACAAAGTTTGTTTATATTTATATTCCTGAAAATTTAATAAATTTTGGGGTTGGTCAAGTAAATATGAGGTTTAAGTGCATTTTTAGATACAAAGTGCTGTAATTATTCCTTGATTCAGTGAATAATGTACGATCCTTGTTTTATTAATAAATAAGTATTATTATAATTATAAAAATTTGGTGCACGTAACTATCATTCATATCAAGTCGGAGATCATATATAGATTTTTTACTATATCCTCCTTGGCGACGACAATACATGCACAAATTTGTATACTGTGTGTGTTCTTGACAACGAAAAACTTGTTCAGTGGACTTTTAGAAACCATTTTGACAAAAATGACTGAAGTAGCGAGATTACAATCTGTGTTTATCCATTATTATTGTACATGCGAAAACCAATTTATATTGTAATTTATTTGTAAGATATTTGCAAAAAATTGTTGAAATCATTTATTATTCAATGCTAATATTATTTTCATATAGAAAATTGCATAGTAACACGTTTTCCTTCCTGTCTCAAAATACGGTTTTCGTACAGCGTCGCAACTGGTAAGACGCTTCTTACATAGAAACGTATCAAAAACGATACTTATTTATTATATTATACATTGAAAGCCAAAAAATTTATTGTGTAGAAATGTATAAAGAAAATCTCTTTGTGTCAAAAACTATCAGAAAAACTGATATCACAAAGATTAAACACTTTTCGTGTAGAAAAGTATATAACAAAAACTATTCACTAGAAGTGTCTTTCTTGAAGAATTTACTTGTAGGCAGAGATTTATGTCAGGTGGTTAAATTATATGTCAATGTGACACATCACTGTGTGAACTTTAGACTATTTGTAGCAGCTTTCTTTTGTTCTTACAGAAATTATTACAATTCATTATAAATGTTTTTTACACCTTGATGTTCAGAATTCAACGTGCATTTTGCAATTTAGTTGAAAACTTCCGTTTTGACTTTCAAATGTCACCGGAAATCGGAAAAGAACATTTTGACAGCTAACACAAAATGCATAAATCATAATTTCTTTGTTTTCATCAGCCTTTTGTTGTTTTAAAGTGATTTTTCGAATAACACGCAAATTATTCATATATTTGTCAACCCCCTGCGATCGCGTTTCTGCTCATTAATAACAGCGATGTTATTTTGACGTTGGCGGCACGCTGCGCAAAATACCGCCGTCGCTAGTGATGACGTTGATGAAAACTAAGATGAGGCCGGCTAACGCAGTATTGATCATTAAAATGTGTGTAAATCATATACAAAATTCAAATAGATTATTTTTACATAAATAAATTACATTGGAATTTAAGACATAATATATACGAGACGTGTTTTTTGTTTTCCTCGCCGCTTAGTGCTATTATTAATGTTGTTGCTTGGCAGACACTTGAAATATGTCGTGCCCAAAAGAAGAGTCCAATTCGCAGGGTAGAGTCAGCGACAACCTAAAAAAATATCGAAAATACCGGCAAGAAAAGCGACGCCATTTCTCCTAGCCGCATTCGTCGTCAGATCTACACATCAGTGCAGAACATCTTTAACCTCGTTGGCGGTCAAAGCCAAGTGAACGAGGAATCCCAAAGAAGAATAGCAGAGTCGCACCACACACACACGCCAAACGAGTCCAATAAAAATGCTGTCTGATACTCGGGCTATAAGTGTGTAACATATCTATCAACGAGAATTCTTGTTAAAGTTCGTTATACTGTATTTAATTTAATTTTAATACACTGCCAAGGCGACTAATGTTACAGAGTGACGGCGTTGCTAATTACAACAAGGTAGGGGCAATAATTAGGGTACTGATTTCTATTTGAAAGCAATTATCAAAACACTAAATATCTCCTTTCTGTTTTTTTGTATTATACTCGTACAACGCGTTGCTAATTGAAGTCCAATTGTTTTTAATGTAATTTTTACATTTTTAGAATCTTCTTTGGCTAATCTTCAATCAAAGATAGTGATTGGCTTAATTTTTTTTCGCCTCATCCTAATGTACTCCTTGAACACATGTATTTCATGTATTAAGGTCATCAACTACTTGCGAAGACAAAATACTGTCGTTCTAAATTGAATTAGATATACATATGTAGGCGCTCATATAATTTTGGAAATGCAATAGCAAATTTCCGCATTGTTGTCCCTTTGTTTGCAAAAACAAAGAACTATTATTCTATTCTATTCATTATATAATTTTAAAAATTAAATAGACAAATTCCTGTATATTTGCTAAACCTTTCAAGCGGTAAGTAAACGAAAATTTTTGCATTTATGGCTATTTCGGGGATGTTCCGTCATAGGATAGACAACTTTTCGGTTATCTCGTATCAGAGTTAATATGTCAGTGTTTTGGTTATGAAAAATCTTTTATTAAATGGAAATACTCGTATATATGCTAAATTTCAACCAAAATCTAGAAAACTCTACCAAATGAGATACCTACCCCTTGATATGAAATATTTCACATAAAAGCCGTTTTTTAGCGAAAGCATAAGCTTCGAAATGTATCGTACTAGTTTCTTTCGGAACTGAAAGACTTAAAGCGATTTTCTTCTATTATTTTTTTGTTTCAAATACAAAGTTAGTGATACACGAATAAATACAATAAAAGACGACACTAACAAATTCGAAAAATCTTTGTTAAAACGAATTAATTCATATAATGATAATGAAAATCCATCCTATATGTACACATAACAAGAGATCGGTGCATGTACAACAGTACATAAGTACCCACTTCTTATATATTAAACAAATATTTTCTTGGCATTGTCCCCTACACATGTGCCGAAAAATCGGAAACGAACACAAAAAATTTTAATTCACTAAAACAATTCTCAATATGTGGCTGCCCCATTCGCTTTTGGTTGTCCGTCCAAAGAACCTAGCATACTTCAAAAGTTTGATATGAAATGGTCAAGTGTTTTTTTTAACCAAGTAAAACAAAAACAAACCATGGTCACACGATATTGATTCGAAAGACTGAACTCGTTGTGGAGATGATAGGAATTTAAAGAATTTTTTTGTGATTTATTGGAAAACATTTGGAAATTCCCCACAGTGAATTTAGAATGATTGGCGAATATAACTTGAAGAACATTGAACAGAAGAGAAAAGCCAATGACGCAGGAAATATGTAGTTTGTGTAAATTGTTCAGAAACTACAATGTATCAAATTCCCAGGGATATTTAAAATGAAATGCAGACAAAGAAAGAGTCTCTTTTTATAGATTTAAATAGTATTGAATTCTTCTATTTGGTATTTACAGAAATAACTGCAACACTTGATAAAATTGCTTTATTCAGACTGCCAGCGAATTATGTGACTTTGCAATGTTCATAATTTAATTCCAGTTAATATTTATTTTACCAAGTCTGTTACGTGAATCTAAAAAACTAAAAAACTAATATAAAGTACCGACCGGTCAGCCAGCAAAGTTACGTATTTAGCGTACGTGTTCAATTACCATTCAACAACTGATTACTTTATGGAAAACCACCAGTGAGTGAAACAAAATTTCACACGTTACGAATTAACTTATTTCCGCCGGCAATGTGAATGAGCTACATATTCTGTCGAATAAGTACCGGAAATTGATCATTTAATAAGCTTGCTTAAAGGGATTGTCAAAATTGATTTTGTCGCTAAGTTTGCACAACTGTCTTCTATACTAATGTGGAGTTTGGACGCCATCTGTCGTCTTGTTGTTATCAAAAACAGGTGCATAGAATGGTATAGTGCATCTAAAAGCGATCGAGGTGTGACGGAAAATTTGCCTGACTCTGGCCGGCTATCAACATCATCGACTGAAATTAACACCGATTAATTTAGGGAAATAGTGGCTGCTAATCACCTTTTGAATTTGAGAGAGATAGCTGCAGAAATTTCTGTCTCATGAATCAATCGGTACCATTTAACGTGATTGTTTGGGTACGGAATGAGTTGCCACCTGACTGGTTTCGAAAGACTTTAATTTTCTTCAAAAACTCAACCGTTTTCATACTAAACATTAAACGCGTTGTAACTGGTGATGAGTTCTCTTTTGTTACCGCGGTGGAGTACACTCGGAATTCTTACCAGAAGGTCATGCGGCAAATAAAGAACACTATCCGGACATAACGCTTCGTTTAAGAATGCAAATTTTGTTGAAAAAGTCCGTGTTGATGAAAAAAATAATGGATTTTGCACACCAATAATGCACAATGGCATAACAAGGCTATCATTATGAACGAATTTCTGATCAAAATCTCAACAAATACCATAGCACAACTGCCGTGTTCACCTCTCCAAAACTCAAACTAACACAAATCAATTGCATTTTGTTTACTTCCTAAGTAAACATAGAGAACCTTACGAGTCGAAATCATAAATCTTACGAAATTACCTATTTTCGATAGGTGAAAAAGTAGTTTTCCCTACTGGTTACAAACCACGTTATTTGGTGTATGCTTGCCAATACATTTTTCGTGTAAATAAAGGATGTCGAGAACATATTTTCTGACAATACATGCTCGAAAGTATTTTTTTTTTTCCTTATTCAAAAATTTTTATTTATTGAAGAATTTCGTGGAGAAATTAATTTTTTGTTTTGTTTTTTTTTTTTAACGTTTGGACATCTTTAACAATGAAAATCATAAACATATCTATGTGTTATAATTTCTGAAACATCAATTTACATATGAAATAAAAGAAAAAATGCAAACATCCCTTTAATAGCATTCCCAAACGAAATTTTCTTGACAAGCTGTAAACTATCCGAACGATATAATCAATCGAATCGATATAATCAATCAATTTCGCAGGTTTTTAAGTAATAATAAATGATTGCTATAGAAAGACTGTCTAATTTTAGGAAATTAGTTCATGCCTTAACCCAAGAACGCAATCTGTTGGCTAATATTTCAGTTTGGTCCCACTCATTGGTAGACATGTGATAATACTAAGTATTTCGGTATTGATTACAATACTTGATGGTGTCTGCTTTCACCGATATTCAAAGTAAGTACCCGATACTTTAAAAAATATATATTACATGTCACACTAATGTCACAAGCAGTTGGCATCAACATTTTAAACTTTGATCGCAAAATGATTAAAATCATTCAGAAACGGCCATTAGATAGAAACGATGTTCATTAAGCACAGAAAAGAACTCGTATATGAGAAATTTATTGGATAATTTTAATTTTGTTTTGAGAAACTTACAAAAATCGTTCATAAACATAAATATTATATAAAAATACATTGAAGTATCGACTAACATTGAGTGTGTAATTAATAAACTATTGAGTGTGTGATATGTTTTTTACACGTAGTTCATTTCATGCAATTTAATTTGTATACCGAAAAACTTCAAAAAGTTACCTGCACCCGTTTCAGATTCTATATACTCGTACATTGTTTTGTTCTGTTGACTTGGACATTACGAGTTAATTTTTGTCCACGCATGAAAAAAAACCGAGGTCAAACTAGTTAATATCACCTACGATAGTTTTTTGTTATAAGAAAATGTTTTCAAATCGTGTACATTTTTTAGTTTTACGAGATGTAAGTTATATTGAGAAATTTTAATGAAATCTAATATTGTGTTTGAAAGTGACAGGTTTCATTGCAAATTCAATCGGGCTGAATAGAAAGCACTGAAATTGATTTGCGCTATTTCGAAAAACATGTTCAATTGAACCATGTAATTAAAAGTTAAGATAATCCTATATATACACAATTGTGTATTGAATATCATGCAATTTTGTAATTTCCTATCACATTATTTACACCCCTATAGAAGACGACGGCGCCACATAACCGCATACATACCTAATCTTAATGGAAAAGCAATCACTCAAAAAGAGCGAAATATTCGCCACGGTTTTTTAACATTTTTTTTTTTTTTACATTTCGCTCAAGTTAGTGAAAAACAAGCATATTGGAAAGAAGCCAACTTTTAAACCGGCGGCGTGAAAAAATTCCTATCATCTCTGTGTGACATTACATAGAGATTTGAATTATAAATGACTAGATTTTGGGGAGAGTGAATCATCCTACAGGATGCAGTTCATAAAGCATCTTGCTTTGGTGTTCTACAGCGGTCATAATTCGTTAGAATCTATGTTACCTGTTGGTTAAACTTAACCCTTGGTTAGGAGATCGCCACTCTCGCTCGCATCAGCCCCCGCCTTTTGTCATATCATTGCCATGTTATTTTTTTGTTTCGAAGTATCTCACAAGATTTCGTGTGACTCGATACTGTTGCCAATTTTTATTTTCATCCTTTTTTCACTATTCCTTTAAGATTCCGTTATTCATTCATGGTATCGAAATGAATCGAATTATCACAAAAAAATTAACCGAAATAAACAATTATAAAATCAAATGTCAATAACATTGACTAAATACTCAAGACATACCTCGCCCCAGCCATCCTACATCCGCTGTCGTATTTTGTTGTCTTCTTGCGGCAGTTAATCGTTACCATTTGTTTACTATTTCGATTGCCATCCACTTGTAACGAAAGGAAACGAAATCAAATGAAAATTTCACAAATTAAATTGGCAATAAGTCGTTTATAGAATATTTGACTTATTTACGTCTTGACAATTGGCCATTAGCATTTAGTTGACAAGTTCTCTTTGGGAAAAACGGTGGAATCTGTTAGTTGGGGCAGATCACTTTCAGCGCAAGGTAAACTTTAATTGTGAAATAAATGTGAAATGTTCTTCGTTTTAATTCTGAAGTTTGAAAATTTTTGGAAAATAAAGTTTGAGTTTGAAAAAAAGATAAAAATTTTAACAAAATTAAATCGATATCGAAATGTTTCCCTCCGAAATTATTTAGTAATAACGTAAATGGATGCAGGATTTTAATAATTGGTATGCTTTTCTTACATTTCAATACTCAATACTCCATGTCCTACTGCAATCCAGATGATAATTGAGTCAAAGTGAGTGTCCTGATAATGATTTAAGCATCACTTATTTTACCCTTTTCAACATTTTATAAGATAAGATAGGCACTCTTTTCAGGAGAAAAAAATTCCCCGAGACATTGTTTACTAGTAAACAAATTTAGCAGCATTGCCAACTCGTATTGATTGCCCACATTGAAATTGAAACAACCGATATATTTACGCCACAATATGTTTATTAATACATTTGTAGAATTATTAAGTTGCGCCTTTCTTTATTATTATTTCATTTTCAAGTTGACAAATGTATTATTGAACATTTTCCGACGTAAAAATGTACATTATTCCGACTTTGGTGGTGGAAATCAATAAAAAAAAAAACAGGCTGGCGTTGCTTACGAAAAAACTTAGTACTGTCTGGTGTAATTTTTTTTTCATTATAAAAAGTCAAAGCGAAATTTAAAATGTACACGCATTAGAATAATTTTTGCACGTATGAATCTTTCGTTTGAATAAGAGTTTATTTAAAAAAATAGCAACTTGTACTAAAGGCGAGAAAATTATGAGGAAGTGCGTGGAAAATATATGAGCCTGGGGCAATTATTCAACAGGATATTGTCATAACTTAGCTTAAAATTCGAATCTATATGCATTTTCTTTCTTAATATATAATATCTATATTATATTTATTATTATTTTTATTATTATATTTTTTTCCCACGCCTCTATCCCCCCCAGATACCGCGCGAGCTGGGGTCCATTTATAGCTGAACATGACGGTGGACTCGGCCACAAGTCACTTCAGCACTGTTGTGTCCATTATTAATATTTATAATTTTTTTTTTCCTTGTCACATCTTGTCACATTTCATCATTATTCACATTCACACATTACCCCAGGAATGTTCTCATTATCCTGCATGTATCAAGCACAACCGATTTACACATTTCGTGCAAGTGCCCAGATAGTCCCAACTCACTCACATGCTGAGATACGGAATTCACCACTATTCCAGTGCTTGAGATCACTATCGGTATAATCTCCACCCGTCGCAGATGCTCCCGTTGTTTAATCTCAAACGCCAGATCCGTATATTTGGAAATTTTCTCCGCAATTATACGATTAACATTTTCGGAAAGTGGCACTGCGACATCAAAAAGATACGCCACCTTTCCGCGCTTGTTTATCCAAACGATATCCGGTCTATTGGCGATAACAGTCCCATCCGTTGAAATTGTACGATCCCAGTACAATTTATATTCCGTACTCAACAGAACCTCCTCAGGGTGATATATATAATGAGGAACCCTTTCCTCCACAAAACCACTTCTAATTGCAAGAATTTGATGAATTACTCTTGCCACATTGTTATGCCTCCTTAGATATGCAGCCCATTACGGAGCAGCCATTAATTATATGGTCTGTAGTTTCCGGAGCCTGGCCACATCTTCGGCATCTGTTATCAACGTCCTCATGTAGAATAACTCGTCGATAATGTCTAGAGTGGATTATTCCATCCTGTATTGCCATTAAGAAAGCCTCTGTTTCCGGAAACAGTTGCCCATACTGAAAACAGATTGTAGACGCATTTCTGTCCACATTGTCCACTTCCAATTGGTGTGGAAATCTGCCATGTATAGCCTTGCGTTTCCATTGCTCGACAATATCGGCATCACTGCTTATACTCTCTAGAGGATTGTATTGCGGTGTAGAAAGTTTGAGCGGTATGGTTTTCGTCCAAATTAACCAAAACAGAATATTGTTCGATCTCCGCTGCATTTATATAAAAGAATTACCGCAGTTTGTGGACCTGATTAAAATGTTGATTTTTGATATCCCTGTCCACCCAACCTTCGCGGCAACATTACCCTTTCAACGGCAGCCTGGGGATGATGCTGTCCAAAACTTGTCAGGATTGTTCGAATTTTCCTTTGTAGGGAATCTAAGTCTGTATCACACCACACTATCACTCCAAATGAATGCAATAAGATTGGGATGACATAGGTATTGATAGCCTTAATCATGTTCCTAGCATTCAATTTGGTTCTACATAGTCTCCGTATTCTAACTTCACACTGCGTTCTCAAGCTGTCCCTTATTACTGCGTGATGTATTCCTCTCATTTCCTCCACACCTAAGTATTTGTAAGACTGATCGGAATCCAGCATCTGAATTACGCCCTCATTCAGTGAAAATCCGTCTGAATGTATTACCTGGCCTCTTACCATCTCTATTGACTTACATTTATCGAACCCAAATTGCATGGAAATATCATTGCTAAACTTTTCCACAACATCCAGTAGGTTCGATAGGTGGTACCTTGACCGTGCGAACAACTTCAAGTCATCCATATACAATAGATGGGTGATTGCAGACTGTATTTGTTGGTGCTTTATTCGATATCCATTAGGGGAGTTATTCAATGCTCTGCTGAGAGAAAAATTCCCCTATTTATACGAATTTCACGAGTACAAATGCCATTAAGGATAATATGTGTCCTCCATGAAGGCATTGTTCTCTCAAAAAATGCAACTATTCTCCGGTCCACTCCGTTATTCTCCAGAGTTCGTATCAAATAAGTATGGGGTACACTATCAAAGGCCTTCTTGTAATCAATGTACGCCACACTTAAATTTCTTTGATGACAAATCGAATTTCTTGTTACAATTGCATCTATTGTGACCAACTCCTTGCAACCTCTAGAGTTCTTAGCACATCCTCTTTGCTCCAACGGTAACAAGTTATTCTCAGCACAATGGCTGTAGATTTTCTCCGATATTATTCCGGTGAGCAATTTATATATAGTTGGTAAGCAGGTAATAGGACGGTAGTTCCGAGGGTCCGTAGTATCACCACTCTTATATAAAAGGAACGTTTTTCCCATTGTAAGAAAACTTGGCATTGGCGTTCCCCCATTTAAGAATTCATTAAAAATTGATACCAAATGTGGATGAACACATGTAAAATGCTTCAACCAGAAGTTCTGAATACCATCTACTCCTGGCGCCTTCCAATTCTTAGCCTTACTTAACGCTGCGCCTAGATCGGATCCCGAGATTGTACTACCTCGCATTTCCCTCGTGTGCAATGATTCTGTCCATATTGGATTTTCGTGGAAAGTTGCAGGTGTTTCCCATAATCCTCCCAAGAATTGTTCTATTTCCGATTGAACAGGTGTCTGAGGGATTCCCAACTCTACACTGTTTCTTTTCTCCAGCTCACGGTAGAATTTCCGCTGGTTAAATACGAAGAGGGGTACCTTTTCAATCTGCTACTGACAGCCTGTAGAATCTGAGTGCGACGGTCGATAATATCATCTAGCATACCAGATGTAATCGTCCCAATATTCTCAGATCCTATAATACGTCTTACCATTCGAATCAGGTGTTGTGAACGAATCCCCCGTTGGTATTGAGTGAGCCTTCCAATTTCAGCTCTCAATTTAGATTTTTTCCCTTCCAGACGTCTTTGCCATGCCGGCTTGTCATTCCCCCTTTGGTTGCCACTAGCATCCGATCTGACACTTACATCACACATTTTGGAAACAGTTATGGCGGCACAGTATATTACACTGTGAACATCTTCGAAGGTTGGATGTTCCCCAAGGAGCGTACTTAAGATGCTATTTAAGTAATCCAAGCTTTTACCAACCCTCTTATTGTACCGGATCTTAGGTATTTGTGGTCTACAAAGCGGGTCCAACGTTCCATATTCCAGCTTACTTTCCTCAAAGGCTTCCACAACAGTTTGAAAATGAACCTCATCCCAAAGGGTTGAGGATTGT